>JABUQX010082450.1:15000-20000 GCA_015478945.1 Trachelipus rathkii | reverse complement strand
TCAACCTGGGTAGCACCCCAAGTTTCTTTGAAGCCACCTTAGCAACCATTGTGATATCAGTTTTCCACGACAATTTATCTTTTATATTTATACCAAGAATGTTTATGTTGTTCACAGATGAATCGGAGAGTCATCGAAGGAGATAGGAAAGTTGGGAGATGTTTTTGAGAGGGAGATGCGAAGAAGTTGAATTCTTATAGTTGAATTTCACACATTTGTGGTGAACCCACCGGGAAGTTCCATCCATATCTTCAATAATAGAATTGGCAAGTTGAATGAAATCGAGATTCAATTTTAGATGCAAAAGAGGGAGCAGATTTGAAATGAGTGAAAGGATTGAGGGTTGAATTATTGGTTTAAGCATGAACTGAGAAGATCGTTCAAAAACATTTGATATATCGAGCACCACCACACAAGACTCCCCATAGTCCCTAAGGGCAGAAGGCCATACATCAGTAAGATAAGAAAGTATTTCACCTGTTGACCACGAGCGTCTAAATCCATTCTGATGATCTGATAGAAGGGAATGAGATTTCAGATCCACAAACGAGAGTTTCAAAATTTTAGACATAATACAAGTGGGAACTCTGAGACGATAGTTAGCAGGATCAGAGCGATACCCTTTTTGAAGTTTGGCTGAACATATGCGCACTTCCAACATTGAGGAAAAGTAATAGTATTAAAGCCTAGAGAGTGTAGTTGAACGAGGACAAACGCCAGCTGAGAAGCACACTCCATCAAAACACTCGGAGGAATGCCATCCGGGCCATTAGCCTTCCTGACGTTCGTAGATCTTGGGATCTCATGAACCCTATCATGGAACACCTGAGGGATGAAATAGTAGGAGGAGGGATGCCAGAATTGTCCAGGGTGGAATTAGATAAAAAAGGAAGCCTAGAAGATTAACTTTTTCAGAAGTTGATTGCACAGATCCGTCAGAACGAATAAAAGGAATAAAGACAAATTTACATTTCTAAGTTATTAGAGTTGTTTCTGGAAAGAGCACCTCTTTTTAATGAAAATACGCTTAGACTTTCGAATAACATCCCTACAACGATTACGATCAGAATGAAAATTAGTAAGAGTAATAGGAGAGCAAAAGTTTTTCCATGTTCGATACGCACTGTCTCTCTTTTGAATGGCATGAGAACAGGCACAATTGAAAAATGGATTTTGGGGAGAAAAAGATTTTCTCGAAGACGTAATGAACCTGTTCATCCCTTCGGCAATCATGGCCCGTACCTTTTCAGCAAACGCCAAGGCGTTCTCTCAATTAGCAAAGAAGCGTCGCAATGCCCCCCCCCCTCCCAATAAGCCCGATTAAAGTGGCAGAAAGTTCGTGTAGGGCAGAGTGGGGCTACTGGAGAGAAAGTGTAATAATTAGGAGCTATAAGATTATGGTCGGAGTTGCCGATAATATCAAAAATTGTGTAATTATAACGAGGAGTAGTAAGTAGCGAAGCATAAGGCAACCGTGTTTAAGAATTGGGATATGTGTTGTTTCCTAATAAACTATTCCAGATCGTTTTAAATACTGAATGATGAAGCCTCCTTCCCACCTCTATCAGTATGAGAGGAGCCCAACCACTCCATGTGATTGATGTACGCTGAAGTCTCCTAAATAGAAGACCTCAGCATTTGAATGTGAAGAAGTAACAGTCTCGTAAGAAACAGTAAGATATTCAAAAAAGAATTGGAAAATCTGTTCCATTAGGGTAGCAGTAGCAGAAACATATTATAATTGTAGTAGTAGGAAGACCTATTTTAAACCATAAAACATCGAAATTAGGTGAGTCAAGATTTTCGAGACTTGTTACAAGATTGTTTATATACTTCATAATATATATATATATATATATATATATATATATATGATATATAATTTTATATATATATATATATATATATATATATATATATATATATTATATATATATAATATATATATATATATATATATAAAATACTATATATAATTTATATATAATGATATATATAATAACTATATATATATATATATATATATATATAAAATATATTAATAATAATATATATCTATATAATAATAGATAATAATATATATATTAGATAAAAGATTGTATAATATAATAATTATATATATATATATATATATTTATGGGTGTACCGGAACTGAAATTTTCAGTTCCGGCCGGAACCGGAATTAAGCCGGAATCACAAAAAAAATTCCGGCCGGAACCGGAATTTCTTATGAAAACTTTCGTTTAACTACAAAAAATGTTAAAAAAAAATATTTTATATAACTATCAACATAAAATCTTACACTTAGTACAAAGCCACTTCATGAATATACATGGAAAATCATCATCGAAAGGAATATCTGGAAGTCCAAAAATTTTAATTGTAAAAGAGAGAGTCTTGTATTTTCTGGAACAAGGGAAACCACAAAAGAGCAATAGATCCAAGCCGTGAGATAAGTGAGTTTTGAGGAGATTTCTCCCTAAAAAGATTTGATATCAATGACCCCCAAATCACAGAAAATAATGAATTTTATCGCAATGAGTAACCAGCCATTCACAGTCACTGAAGAGCAGGGATTCATAGAACTTATTGCCCATCTCCAACCAAAATTTCTTATTCCTAGTTGAAAATATTTTGTAGAGATGTTACCAACTTCATACAGGAAATTATGATCAGCAGTATTCGAGAAGCTCTCTAAGGCTGAGCAGATATCATTTAAAACAGATATATAGAAAGCTAAATAATTCAAACGAGTCATTTATTTCTTTAACTGCACTCTGGCTTACCAGCGAGTTTAAAAAATGGACTGTGTACTCCATTGCAAGTATTTCCCAGGTTCTTATTCTGGAATTAAAATCACTATGAGTTTTGAAATTACGATGAATAATTGGAAAATTCTCCCTAACAAAATCCATTTGATCCTTCGAGATGAAGCATATAACATGAAACTTGGAACTGAGTTAGCAGGATACACAGGTTTTTCTTGTTTTATTCATAAACTTCAATTTGTTATTAAAGATGCCTTATTTTCTCAAAGAACAGTGTGATTTAATAAAGAAATGTAGGAATATTTGTAATAAAGAAATGTAGGAATATTTGTAAACATTTCAATCATTCCAGTTTTTAAGCTGTAATGAACTTAAAAGAATACAAAGAGACTTGGATCCACATCTTGCAAGCCCACTTATGCCAATTCAAGATGTTAATACAAGGTGGAATAGCACATATTTGATTCTAGAAAGAATTGAATGTTTGAAAAGACCTCTGCAAGTTTATATTATAGAACAATCAATCATTTAAGCTTTGACTGCTAATAAATGGCAATACTTGAAAAAAATTCTAAGAGTTTTGCAAACATTTATCATGGTTACGGAAACGTATTAAGGCAAAATCAATCATATATATATATATATATATATATATATATAATTATAATATATAATATATATATAATATATATATATAATATTATGATATATATATATATATTATATATATAATATATATTATTATATAATCATCATCAATTTTTCTCCATATTTGAGCTCTCCAGCATACTCTCAAACGCTGAGGATGACAGCAGAGTTTAGACTTTAAAAAAGAAGAGCTGAAGAAGGCATTAGAATTTTAGATTTATGAATAAAAAAGAGGAAAGGATCAATAGACATACATCAAACAAGATAATTGTTTTAAGTACTGCAGTAACCCAGATTACAAACTGACTTTATTTTCTAATGAAATAAGTGATTGAGTAGAAAATGGATGCTTGAAGAATATGCAAATAATTAAGGGTAGAAAGTGATAATTAGTAGTTAGCAGTACAGAAGAAGTTCAAGGCGATGAGTCATTTCAGAAAACGAGCTTATCTACCAATGAACTTAGATTTGCCAAGTACCTCAAAATCATCAAGAGCATTAAGAAAAGAAATTACTTTATAAGTTTAATGAAAGTGAAAGTGAGACAGAGTCAGTTAGTGTAAAAAGGAAAAAAAAGAAAATCTACAGAACCAACAGGAAATTCTTAAAGAAATTGAATTTTTTTTACC
Source organism: Trachelipus rathkii (assembly GCA_015478945.1). Taxonomy (NCBI): domain Eukaryota; kingdom Metazoa; phylum Arthropoda; class Malacostraca; order Isopoda; family Trachelipodidae; genus Trachelipus; species Trachelipus rathkii. The sequence continues at coordinate 15,955 of JABUQX010082450.1, read as the reverse complement.
AGAGAATCAGATTTCTAATGCTGGAAAAGAGTAATACTTTAATGGTGGAAAGTAACCAAGGCTAAATTTCCAAACATAGCAGTAATAGCCCAAAAATTACTCTCCTTTTTCCAGTCGTTCCGTATATATAAGAAAATTTATTTTCATTTTCAGAAGCAGGAAATATATCTGAGGAAAAACGTTTAGAAATATCGCCCAATACTGGTAAACAGTTTTACTTTTACTTCACCACAATTCAGTTAACTATATATATATAGTATATATATATATATATATTATTATTTATATTATATATATATATATATATAAAATAAGATATGATATATATTATATATATATACTATATATATAGGAGGTATATATATATATATAATTAGTATATAATAATTGTGGGGAAATAATTTGAATTTGATGAGATATCTGTATAACATAATTTTGAGTATCGAGTAGAACGTATTTAAATGAATACTGTAGATAGTCATACACTGTATGAATGCTACACAAGGCTTCTATTATTTTTTTGTTAAAAGATGGCTATGGGTTATGTAAAATAAATCCCTTCCATCAAATTTTTTTTCAGAAGTAGATTTAGTTTAATTCCGGTTCCGGCCGGAACCGGAACCGAAAAATGTCAAATTCCGGCCGGAATTCCGGTACCACCTTAATATATATATATATAAAGTAGTATTAATATATATATATAATAATATATATATATATATTTATAAAGTATATATATATATATATAAAAAAGTATATATATATAGTGTATAATATATAATATATATAATATATATATATATTATATATACGTAATATATATATTATATATATATATATATATATATATATATATATTGGATGTGTCATGTCTCAGCATTTTAAAATGGGAATATTTAACCTAAATTCTGATATGTATTGCGGTATTCCTTTGACTTCCAAATGCCTTGAACTA
>JABUQX010082450.1:0-5000 GCA_015478945.1 Trachelipus rathkii | reverse complement strand
TATTATAAAAAATATTATATAATTAATATTAAAATTAATTTATAATTTATATTAAGAAAAGGGTTGGGTTTAACAACACCCGGAAAAAATTTTTGAGGGACAAAATTTTTTTCCCGGGCTTTTTCCCCGGGAAAAAAATAATTATTATTATTAATAATAATTAATAATAGTATATATATATATATATTAATATATATATATATATATATATATATAAATATATAATATATATATATATAATATATATATATAATATATATATATATATAATATATATATTTACTATATATATATATATACTAAATTTTTCAAAAATTCCGGCCGGAACCGGAATTAACCGGAATCAAATTTCCTTTTCCTTAAACACTTTTGAAAATATTGCTGAATTGTGGTGAAGTCAAAGAAAAAAACTGTTCATCAGATATTGGGCAATATTTTCTTATAAAACGTTTTTTCCTCAAAAAATATTTCCTGCTTTAGAAAATGAAATAATTTCTCTGAAATATATGGAGGAGAACTACAGAAAAGCAGGAGTAATGTTTGGGCTAGTACCGCTATATTTGGGAAATTTAGCTTTGTTCACCTTTCCCCACCAATTAAGGAAATTCTTCTGTTTCCCAGCATTAGAAATTTATTTTTCTGGTAAAAAAGAATATTCAATTTTCCTTTAAAAAAATTCACCTTTTGGTAGAGCACTGATTGTCTTTCATTTACCTCTTTACACTAACTGACTCGCTGTCTACTTTCACTTTCTTCAAACTTATAAAAACTAAGTAACTTTTGTAATTTCTTTTCTAATGCTCCTGATGATTTTGAGGTACTTGGTAAATCTAGTTTATTGTAAAAAGATAATGGTGCTCGTTTTCTGGAAATACTCTCGCCTTAACAACCTTCTTTCTGTACTGCTATACTGAATTATCACTTTCTCCTCGAATACTGGTATGTTGCTGCAATGCCTCCAAACTGTGGTGAATTCTCCTTTTATTCATTAGAAAATAAAGCTCAGTTAGTACTTGGTCTAACTACAGTATTTTTAAACAATTTCTTGTTTTGGATATATGCCTATTGAATCCTTTTCTCTTCCTTTTTTATTTTCATTTCAATCTAAACTCTAATGCCTTCTTCAGCTCTTTATTCTCTGTGTCATCCTCAGAGTTTGAGAGATATGCTGGAGAGCTCAAATATGTAGAATAATTGATGATATGATTGATTTTGCCTTATAGTTTCCGTAACAATGAGAAATGGTTGCAAAACTCTTAGAATTTTTTCAAGTATTTGCCATTTATTAGCAGTCAGAGCTTAAATGATTGATTGTTCTATAATATAAACTTGCAGAGGTCTTTTCAAACATTCAATTCTTTCTAGAATCAAATATGTGCTATTCCACCTTGTATTAACATCTTGAATTGGCATAAGTGGGCTTGCAAGATGTGGATCCAAAGTCTCTTTGGTTATTCTTTTAAGTTAATTACAAGCTCAAAAACTGTGGAATGATTAAAATGTGTACAAATATTCCTTTATTTCTTTTCTTTATCAAATCACACTGTTCTTTGAGAGAATAAGGCATCTTTAATAATAATAAATTGAAGTTTATGAATGAAACAAGAAAAAACTTGTGTATCTCCTGCTAATCAGTTCCAAGTTTCATGTTATATTCTCCATCTCGAAGGATCAAAAGGATTATGTTAGGAGGGATTTTGTTAGGAGGAATTTCTCAATTATTCATCGTAATTTCAAAAAAAACTGATAGGTGATTTTAAAATCTCCAGAATGAAGAACGCTGGAAATACTTTCAATGGAACACACAGTCCATTTTTCAAAAACTCGCTGGTAAGCCCAGAGTGCAGTTAAAAGAAATAAATGAGTCGTTTGAATTATTTAGCTCTCTATATAATATCTGTAGTAAATGAAATCTGATCAGCCTTAGATAAATTCTTCTCGAAACTGCTGATCTCAATTTCTTCAGTCTGAAGTTGGTAAACAATTTTCTCTACAAAATATTTTCTACTTGGAATAAGATATTTTGGTTGAAGATGGGCAAGTAAGTTCTATGAATTCCCTTCTCCTTCTGTGACTGTGAATCGGCCCGGTTAACTCATTGCGATAAAAATAAATTCTACATTAATTTTCTGTGATTTGGGGGTCATTGATTATGTCAAACTCTTTTTTGGGGAGAAAACTCTCCTTCAAAACTCACATTATTTTTTCAACGGCTTGGATCTATTGCTCTTTTTGTCTGGTTCCCGCCCCTGTTCTAGATACCAAGACTCTCCCCCGATATTTTACTTCCACTAAAATTTTTGGACCAGTTCAATAATGTCTCTTTCAATGATGAAATGTTTTCCCATATGTTTCATTAAAGTGACCGTGTATCTAAATATAGATTTTATTTTATGTTGAAAGTTTTTAATATTTTTTTTTTTTTTACATTTCTTTATATACGTTAAAGGAAGTTCACATAGAAATTCTCCGGTTCCCGGCCGCTGGGAATTTTTTTTTGTGATTTCTTCCGGCTAATTCTCGCCGGTTCGGTACAACAAAACCACCCTAATATATATATATATATAATATAATAATATATATTATATATATATCATATATACTATAATATATAATATATATAATTATATAGTTGTGTATATATAATATATATATATATATAGTATATATATAATATATAGAGTATAGTATATTATTATATATATATCGGTAATTATATGAGTTATAATTCGAGGTAAAAGTGATTCCTTTGTTTACAATATAAACGTGTTCTGTTTGACTTTGAATAAAGAGATTATTAGATTTATAAATCTACAAAAATTTTGTTAGTGGTAAAAAAAAATATAATCTCTTTTCATTAAAAGATATGAACACACACAAACTAACAGTTGACTGCATTTTATATATTTCTGGTTTTCTAAACTTTCGTCATGTTATCTTTACTGCGTGTCTTTTTTCTCGCATTCTGCCAATTGCGTAAAATTCTCGCGAACGCTGTTTTTTTTTTTTTTTTTTTTTTTTTTTTTTTTTTTTTTTTTTTTTTTTTTTTTTTTTTTTTGACAGCGCAAGAGAGTTGACATTTTCTATTGATTTTCTTCCAATTCTTATACGCATGTTATCAAAAAGTTTCATTTCCTTAATTAACATTTATTTGAATATAATATATATTTTTCTTAATTTTTGATGACGAGTAGTCAGAGAAGTGGAATGAACCTACACGTGCATATTATATATATAATATATATATATATATAGTAATTATATAATATATATATAATATATTATATAATATATATATATAATATATATATATATAATATATTAATATTATATATATATTATTATACGGTATATATATAATATATATATATATATATATAAAATTAAATTTATATATATATATATATATATATAATATATATATATATATATATATATGACTATATATATATATATATATATATAATTATATATATCTATATATATATATATATATATAATATAGATATAATTACTGTAGAAACTGAATTACTTTCTCCCGTGCTATTAATGATGATGCTTTCTTTTCTTTTGTGATAGTTTTATAATTGTAGGCGTATGTGCGTATGTTTTATTTTGTTCACACACAACACACACTATATATATATATATATATATATATATATATGATATATATATATAATATATATATATATAATATATTATATATTTGTGCATTGAATATATATATTTTGTTTCGAGTTTATTCTCTCCAGACTAACCTAGAAAGTTCATATATATATATATATATAATATTAGTATATATATATATATATATATTATATATATATATATTATATATATATATATATATATATATTGACAAAGTAAGGGCAAAAAGTGTTCACAAGGTGGACCAAAACGGTTACACCTTAGGAAAAAAAATTTAACTACACTTATTCAAAAATGGTAATTATTTAAAATAAACACAGTTTAAAATATTACCAGTATTTTTCAAACATTTAATTTAAATATATTTATAAATTTAACTTTAATATGTGACATTTAGAACTCAAAAAAAATTTTTACATTTTCAGATACATTTTTTAGGAAATTTCAAATTTTTTTTCTAAGATTCTAATTTTTATTTTCCGAATATTTTACAATAATTTGGCTTTAAAAACTGCAAAATATTATAACTAAGGTATATATTTTATATAATGATTTTAATATTTAGATTAGCCCATTCTTTAAAAAACAATTTTTTTAAACAGGGGCAAAAGGGTTCACATGTAGGGTGAAAAGGGTTCACATATTAGAAATGTATTTTTTTTGTATTTAAATAGTCTATTTCAATTGCTTTTGAGTTTTAAATTAAATAAAAATGTGAAACAAAAAAATTATAGTCTTTATTCATTTCTGTTACAGATGGTCCAAAACACTACAACATGAATTACTTAAAGGGACATTTTATTTCAAAACAAGACTTTAAAAGGGTTATTGTTCTCTAATGTATTACCTGTATAAGTTTTTATACAAGTTACTAAACAATTTTCCCCCCCATGTATGTGAACCCATTTGCCCCCCCAAAAAATTTTTTCAACCTTTTTGCAAAAGTTCAAAATAAGTTATATTTGTAAGGAAAGTTTTTATTTTTTATTTTAAACACATAGCATTGTTATAAACTTAAGGTTTTATTTTATCATCATTTAATTTTCTTATTGAAGTACAAAATGGAATTTTTGATAAATTTTTTATAATTTTTAAACCTCCGATGGTGAAATATATCGCCCTTTTCCCCAGATATGAACCCTTTTGCCCCAATTTTTTTTTGCAAAACGGTTTTTGTAAAAGGTTCAAAACAAATAAGGTTAATTTGTAGGAAAGTTTCCTATTTTTTACTTTATCCAATAATATTGTTATGGAAATTAAGGTTTTATAATTATCACATATTAAATTTTTTGTTTAATGAACATACACAAATGGAATTTTGGCAGCTTATAATTTTGTCTAAAAAACCC
>JABUQX010082449.1:15000-17500 GCA_015478945.1 Trachelipus rathkii | reverse complement strand
TAATTAAGTGTATCCAGATCTTCTTCTAAAGGGTTGATTCAAAAACTTTTAGAACGAACGGAGGTTAAAGCTATAGGAATATAGTTATAGGGGTTAGAATTATTCCCCTTTTTCAGCCGAGGTTGAATGAACGCACGTTTCCACCAAATAAAAGGGGAAAGTCGAAGTGGAAGGCAGAGTGTAAACTCGGAAGCACAAGTTTTGAAAACCATAGGAAGAATACCCTCAGAACTAAACTCCTACTTATGTTTCGCTTAGAGAGAGCAGATATTATATATTTGGAACAAATTACTAATTACACACGTCAACAAATTTTACATTTTTCTGTTTCTTATGATCCAATACTTGTTTCTTATGTATTTTGTTGCGCTGCATTCAAAATCGTATTGGTTTCTGGGTGTCAAGTCCAGTTTTGACACTATTTACATGTAAACATGAAAAAAAAATTACAAAGAAAATTGCTTTTTCCGTGAACAGAGACAAAACGGTTGGGTATAAAAGCAGATAATTTAAATAAAATGGGTATCTTGCCCAAATATATATATATTTTGGGAAAATTTTAAATTGAAATTTTTTTTTTTTTTACAGTTGTCACCACCACTCACGGGCAGAGCCCTATTCAAGGAGGGGGTGTTACACGCCTCAGAATCGAACTACTAACGCAAATTACGCAGATGAGCGCAGACGCAGGCCTTGAAGTGGGGGAGATTAAATTCAAGAGGAAACACAAGAAGATGGAAGTGAATTCCACAGAACAGAGGTGGCAGGAAAGAAGGAAGCACCGCAGCGAACTAGTCTGGAGTTACCAATACAACACAAACTTCATGATGCAGATACAGCACCTTTGTACTACGGGGCGACGTAAGGTGGTGGTACGCGGGGTCTGATAAGTTTCCCTCGAGCACCTGCCACTTCCGGTACTATAGAAAAGAGATAAAGCACCAACATCGCGCGCGCAAGATAGAGGGTCAAGTTGAACTGTAAAGTATGGGACAATATTATAAGCCTTTTTGGCCTTGACTCGACCCTATCTAAAAAGGCCGGGTGAAACCAGAGCCCCCCCCCAAGATATGAGAGCAGTAATCCATACAAGGGCGGATAGGCCCTTGTATAGCTGGACCAACTGAGAAGAGGAAAAAAAAAGTTCTCGCATCTAAACAGAACTCCCATTTCTTGAGGCCGCCGCTCTTAGCAACCATTGTGAATGTGAGGTTTCAAGACATTTTTTTGTTTATGTTTGAAGGCCAAGGATGTTCTATATTGTCAACGGAGAGACGAGAGAACCGTCGAAAGAGATAGGAAAGTGGGAAGGTGTTTTAGAGAAAGATGTTGTGAAGTTTGAGTTTTTAAAAGAATTGAATTTCACAAGGTTCAGACGACCCCACCCGGAAATTCTATCCCGATGAGCGAGAATAGAATCGGAAAGTTTAAGACGAGAGCAATTCTAGAAGTAAAAGAAGAGCAGCATTGAAATAGAGTTGAAAGAATGAAGGTCGGTCATCGGCATATGTGAAGGTGAAAATAGGGGGAGTTAGATTGTGCAGGTGAGAAGATGCATTAATTGAACAAGTAGGAATAAAGTAGGAGATAAGACAGCAACCTGAGGAACACCACTATTTAACAGAAAAGGAAGAAGAAGTCGCCCCATCAACAACAGCGATATTGAGCGATTTGAAGAAACTTAGACATAAGTAAGCAAAGAGAAGGAGGAAACCCAAAGGAGGGGAGCTTGGAGAGCAGTGACGGGTGCCAAACCCGGTCAAATGCTTTGGATATGTCAGCGCCACCACGCAAGTCTCCCGGAGTTCTTAAGGCGGAACATAAATCAGTTAAATAAGGAAGATATCGCAGTAGACCCTCGAGCGCCAAAGGCGTTACTGGCGATCGGAAAAGAAGAAATGAGATTCCAGATGATCTAAATAAGAAATGGGAGTTGAGAAGAGTTTCAAAGATCTTTAGATAGAAATACAAGTAGAGCTATAGCGGCGATAGTTAGCAAGATCAGAGGGCTTCCTTTTTTTCGAATAGGTTGGACTGTGCTTGCTTCCAACACTGAGGGAAGTGTTAGTATTTGAGACAAGAGAATATAGTTGAACGAGGTACGGGGATAGACACGGAAGCACACTCCTTCAAAACTCGGGAGGAATGCCATCCGGCCACCCGCCTTTCTAACGTTCGTAGATTTCAGAGCCCATGCACCCGATCGAATGTAATAACAGCAAAGGCGTAGGACACCTGAGAGGAGAAGGTGGAGGATGAGGAAGCCAGAATCGTCCAGGGTGAGTTAGAGGAAAATAAGGGAGGCCGAGAGATTGGCCTTTTTCAGTTGAGAATTAGCAACAGAACCATCAGAGCGAATAAGAGGAGGAAAGACAAAAGTTTTACAGAAGTTATTAGAGATGTTTGTTGGCAGAGGCCAGAAGATTTGTCAGTAGGAGAGAACCAAGGAGGTTAGCGCACTTTCGTTTAATGAAAGCCCGCTTTGTTCGTCGAAGAGTAT
>JABUQX010082449.1:10000-12500 GCA_015478945.1 Trachelipus rathkii | reverse complement strand
GTCATATATATCAAATCTCTCATACCGTATAATTTTATTTGACGCGCTACCACTGCTCTGATGACGTCATCCTTTATATATTCGAAAGAAATATTTTCATCTTCATTATATATAATTATAATGGAAAAAATAGCAATATGCAAACTGCTATAATTTACTTATTAAATGTCCTTTCGATTTGTCACTGTCTCCGGGGCTAGGTACGGTGAATGGCAATATACCATTGAAAGGATTGTTCTTCCAAACCCTTAGTTTTTGAGTTATACAATAAATTGGTAATTTAAATAAAAATTTAAATTTGATTTCATAATCGTTTAAAGTACACCAAGTTGTGCTACTACTTCAAATTCCATTAAAAAATATGGGATATTAATCAAAATCATCGATTCCAAAAGTCTGTAAAAAAAATAAGCCCTCAAATTACTTGACTCATAGGAGTAAAGGGCCAGTTTAAAGTGGGTTACACCTTTCGTAACCAAACTATCTTGTCTTATTTTGTATTGATTGTTAAGGTTTCAAATATGTAACCACTTGGTCAACCGTAACCACTAAAAAATTGAAATAGGAGCTGGAGCCCCCCTTTTATTTTTGGTGAATCTTACCACCATTTTCTTCTTAATTTCGCCCAAAAGCATGGGTGTTCTCAAGTTTCATACAAAAAAATATATATATATATTAATATATATATATATATATATATATATATATATATATATATAATATATATATATATATAATATATATATATATATATATAATATATATATATATATATATATAATATATTATATATATAAATATATATATATATATATATATATATATAGATATATATATATTATATATATATATATATATATATATATATATATATATAATATATATATTTATATATATATAGATTATATATATATATATATAATATAAATAAAATAATATATAATATATATATATAAATATATATATATAATTATATAATATATATATATATATATATAATATATATATTATATATATATATATATATAAATATATATATATATACTAATAGTATATATAATATATATAATATATATTTTATATATAATATATTATATATATATATATATATAATATTATATATATATATATATATATATATAAATATATAATATATATATAATATCATAATATATATAATATATATATATATATATTACTAATATATATATATATATATAAATAATAATATATATATAATATATTATATATATATATATATAATATTATATATATATATATATAATTATAATATATAATATATATATATATAAATATTATATATACTATATATATATAATATATAATATATAATATATATAATATATATATATATATATAAACTATATATATATATATATATATATAAATATATATATATATATATATATATTATATATATATATATATATATATATTATATATATAATATAATATAATATATATATAATATAATATATATATATAATATATTATATATATATAAATATATATATATATATATTTATAATATATATATATATATAAATATTTTATAGTATATATATATATTATATATATAATATAAATATATATATATATATATATTATATATATATATATATATATATTATATATATTATATATTTATATATTATAATATATAATATATATATAATATATATATATATACTTTGTGCAGTAAAATTTGGATTTGAAATTTCATTCATATAACTTACCGGTGATTTATAAATCCATTCCCAATGAATTGAAAACTTTATATTTACCCTAAGTGTTGTAAACACATGGCGCTATCTCCTCTTAAAGTTTGAAATCAGTCCGCAATATATCTCTTTATTTATAAGCATAATAATTAGCAATACAATTTATTTTTTTAATTTTGAATAAAAATTGCATTTCATGACTCTTGCTTTCTCTCGATGCCCTTTTGTCCCTACGGAATTTTTTGTGGGGGGGGGGGGAGATTGCTAAGTCAATCTTTATATATATAATTTCTAATTTGCATAAGTTTCTTTAACTAACTCGGTCCAAAAAGGTCATTTATATGGTCATGTCTGACCTCTAAAATTTTGTTTTAGTAAAAGCTGAAGTTTTGAATTTTCTGTATTGAGTACAGATTTTCATTCTTATATCAAAAGGACCAGAATTCCTCACTGGTTGTTTGGAAATAGTATTACAACATAATATTACTGGTAATTTACTAGTAATAATTATTATTTAATTATTTACCGCATTAAATATATCAAGTTACCAACTTGTAATTTCAATGCCAAATACCACCATCTGAATTATTGGTTGTTTTTGTGGAAAAACTACATTGTTTCAAACAATGATTATATTTGATGTTTAATAATTCTTTAACTACCTTGAGCGTTAAATTGATAAAATTTTAGACATATCAATTTATTAAATTGGTTTTTTGATAAAAATACGAACTGTAGACCGTCGTGGTCATTCGTTC
>JABUQX010082449.1:0-5000 GCA_015478945.1 Trachelipus rathkii | reverse complement strand
TATATATATATATATATATATATATATATATATATATATATATATATATATATATATATATATATATCCATTTGCAGCTTTTGCCTAAGTTTCCATTAAAATAATCGTCATTCACAGCAAAAGAAAACGGGCATTTTAGGTTTTGTTTATTTCAGAGGTAACTATATTAAAACCTGAAAGCGACATTTATTAATTATTATTATTATTATTATTATTATTATTATTATTATTATTATTATTATTATTATTATTATTATTATTATTATTATTATTATTATTATTATTACTTTTCATGTTGTTATTTTATTACTATCAGTATTAAATTATTATTATTATTATTATTATTATTATTATTATTATTATTATTATTATTATTATTATTATTATTATTATTATTATTATTATTATTATTATTATTATTATTATTATTATTATTATTATTATTATTATTATTATTATTATTATTTGTTGTTGTTGTTGTTGCCATTGCTGTTAGCACTGCAAACTCTATTAATATTGCTTCTTATTCCCAGCAAATTATTTCTTCGTTTTATTATTGCTATATTTATTGATATCGCTAATGCTATTACGCTAATATTAGCTATTTCATATTGGCATTACAATTAGAGTTCTTGAAACCATACAACGATGTTCCACACAAACTACTCCTAAGAAATTTAGGAAAACTTTAATGATTGCAACTAATGCAAAGATTCTGTTTCAACGTGTTTGTGTTACCTGTGATTCTGTTCTGATATTGGAAATTTTCGAAAGTATGGATCAGTTAATGATTCCATTCAAATATGTCCAGATCATAAAAAACACTTTATAATACTGTGATTTGTAGTGAGATATTTGCTTCATAGATGTATTTCGCATTCTACCTCTTCTATGACCTTTATTATTACCACTAAGCCACAAACACCCGTTACTCGCAAGTGGTAAATAATGACATTTATTTTTCTATTTCCTCTCAGCAGTATAAATTATAGTTTGGGTAATTTGTGAGAAATATTATAATTTTGATAAGTTTTTTGTTATATATATATATATATATATATATATATATATATATATATATATATATATATATATATATATATATATATATATATATATATATATATATATATATATATATATATATATATTGCACCTGGGCTCCCCTTATTTGGGAGGTTAATGTCATTTCCAGAAACCCGGTAACCTCCACCGGGCGTAGCCACAGGTATCTTAGGGATTAGATTTGACATTGTATTCTGTAAGGAGCGAATGGGGGATACCTCAGCAAAAGGTGTTTGAGAGTTTCAGATTCTATTAAGCATCTGCGACAGAGTGGGGAGGGAGTGTCTTGAGGTCGAAACCTATATTTGTATTCCTGAAGATCTGGTGATATTCTGATCTTAATCTACAGAGTGAGATTTTCATCTTTTGTGGGAGTGTGTTTTGAGTTGAATATATTTCGGAAAGATAGGGGGGGAGGGCTATGAGGTGATTTGGTGGCATTTGTTGAAGTATTATTGTGTAAAATGAGGATGAATATGCTTTGAGGGAGATTTGATATTTGGGAGAGGGGATGGTTCTAAAGAGTTCGCTGTAGTAGAGGGCAGCGGAAGAGAAAGGGATCTTAAGCGATGTATAGTAAGTTCCTGAAGGTAGGTATGACATGGGTGGGTAGGGTTAAGGTTCTTGTCATAGAATTGCGTACCTATCATATTCAGATGATCCTGAATGGGGAGAATTTTTGTTTCCTCCTGCAGGTGTTGAGTAATGGTAGTTTTTATGCAAATTATGATTATTTGTAGAGCAGTATTTTCTATTCTTTAAAATTTAATTATATTATTAAATGAGGTTTGAGGATTCCAGACTGTTGATCCGTAGTTGATTGTAGTTTTTGAGAATTTTTGTATGTAGTTGATAGTATAGTCGTTTCGTTGCTGAAGCTGTGTTGAGATAGAGTTAGTAGGACATTTAATTTTTTTCTTGGTGTATTAATGATGATGTAAATTTGAGGTGAAAGGGGAAGTGGGTATCAAAGGTTATTTCGAGTGCTTTAGGTGTTTTGTTTATGGGGATGATTGAGTTATTTAGGGTTACTTGTGGGTGATAGGATGATTGGTGTCTGTGCGTGGCGATCAAGGAAATAGATAAATTCTCGACAGAGGCCGACATTCTGTTGGACGATAACCAAGATTCTAGGTGTTTAGTTAAAGTTGTGAGAGATTTGTGGCATTGGGTACTGAGGAGTCTGATATGGTTATGATTATGTCATCTGCGTAAGTTATTAGTTCTGAATTGGGAGTTTGAGGGGTAGAGATATCAGCTGTAAAGAGCTTAAATAGGAATGGAGACAGGAAAGCTCCCGGGGAACTCCATTTTTTAGCTTTACAGTTTTAGAGGTTTGAAGTTTGCTGCATACCTGAACAGTGCGTATAGATATAAAATTGGATAGCCATTTTTGTAATTGTTATGGAAGAGTGAATATATAATTTTTTGAATGAATTTGTACATGTCTAGATACTTTGTCGAAGGCTTTACTGATATCAATAGCCAGGAGTTTTTATTTTTCTGTTGGATGATGTCTTGTTCAACCCGTTTAGGATGTTTCGCGTGATATTTATTAGTGGAATTTTTTAAAGCCATGTTGGTGATTTGGATTGTAAAAATTGAGATGTATTTGGGAGAGTATGATTTACTATATTAGTTTGCACAAGGATGAAATGAGGGTTTTGGAACTGTATGACGACGGGAGGATGGGACCTAATCAGAGCTTTAATTTAGGAATGATAATTGTTTTTTTCCAGTATGGAGGGATATAGTTAAAAGACCAGGATTTGAGGAAGATATTTGAAATGAATGATATAGCGGAAGGTCCAAAGTGTTTTATGTGGAGGTTAGAGATGTTGTCCGGGACAGAAGCTACGGAATTTTTTAAAGATTTTGATAAGTATACTATAGTTATTTCTTGTGTAGAAAATGGGGACTGTGGTTGATTTCTAATTTCGTTTTTTGTAGCTTGCGTATTATTTTTCTATTATTTGCGTGAGTAGGTTTGTTGGATATATTGGAATAGTGCTGTGCAAAGATATTGTAGTGCTGTTTGGGGAAAGAAAGGGAATCTTTTTTGTTCTCTTAAAGCTTCGTTTGCGGGTTGAGAGTTGTTTTTGGAGTTATGGAGACGTTTTATTACTTGTCATGTTATTTTCTCTTTCGGCCACACCATACTATTAACTAGTTGTTTTTTGAATTTTTCTGTTTTATGGATGGAGATGAGATTGGAGATTTGTATGTTTAAGGACTTAATCTGTGAAGTTAGGTTTAGAGTGTAAGTTTTTTGTTTTCGAAGGGTGTTTCTCTATTTTATCAAGTTACAGATTTCAGATGGTTTTGAGGGGTTGAGGTGTTTCTGTGGACTTTTGGTATGTAAAGGTTGGAGGCTTTTTGGACTAATTTGATGAAATTATCTAAGGCATTATGTAGAGAGTGAGTATTACTATATTCTAGTAGAGGAAGGTGTGTTTCAATGTATTGGGCGAATTTCTGCAAATTTGCTTTTGTGTAGTTTGCAAAGGTTGAAGTAATCCTGGGGTTGAATTTTGTTCTTGTTTTATTTGTAATTATTATTGGAACGTAGTCTGATGGGAGATCAATTTCTGTATTTCATGCAGTGTTGGTAAAAATGTCAAAAGATGTTTTGGATTGTTTTGTTTGAGAAGGAATTCGAGTTGGAAGGTTGTTGAAGTTTAGCATATTCAAGGCCTCAAGTTCATCCAAAATATGAATTCCTTGGTTATCTGAAGGATATTCTCTGTACCGGACTGTGTGATGGGAGTTGAAATCGCATCCTATTATTAATTTGTTTATTTTGTTGATAGTTTTTAAGTTGGGCTTGTAATTGTTCTGACAATATGGGGATGTGGGATGATGGATGCATATGTTTATTATGTTGTAGGGAGATATTACTGATGAGGATAGTAAATGATCAAAGGATAAGAATTTGATCATCTAATAAGTTGATGGTTTCGGTTATGGTGTTATGGTAGGATATGTTGTTTTTCACTAGTGTTAATAGGTATGGTTTTCTGGTTGAGTGTCGGACTAAATGGAGTCATATCCATAAAATTGAGTTATATATATATATATATATATATATATATATATATATATATATATATATATATATATATATATATATATATATATATATATATATATATATATAAATATATATACTACTACTACTAATAGTAGTAGTAATAGTCTAGTATATATATGTTATTTATATATTATAATTTTAGTAGTAATAATAATAATAATAATAATAATAATAATAATAATAATAATAATAATAATAATAATAATAATAATAATAATAATAATAATAATAATAATAATAATAATAATAATAATAATAATAATAATAATAATAATAATAATAATAATAATAATAATAATAATAATAATAATTAGTGCATATTTAATGTTATGTTAACCTTTCTTTATAAGAGGTAAAACAATTTTGGCAATACAGTTTTCATTTAAATAATAAGGAGTGTTCAAAAAAAAAAAATCCGAAGTGCAATATTTTTGTTCATTAAATGGCTAAAAAATCATTTCAATATTCATTCTAGCAACTTCGGAATTCGACCCATGCACCAGTAGTAAATGTTTTCCTAAACTTTACCACTGAGTCACAGTCCACCGTTACTATTCTACGTTAAATACTGATTCTGTTCATTTTATTATTTGCCATCAAAAATATAAATTGTAGTTAGGGCAATATGGAAAAAAAATAAGAACTTTAATAAATTTTTACTTTTATTTTATAACTTTTTTAATGATCTTCTTTATTGGCAAAACGAGTTGCAGAACAGAAAATTATGAGGTTTCTAAGTTCACATTATCACGTGGTCATGAAAAATCGATTCATATATTAACATCATCATTATAATTTATTTCATTATTATTATTATTATTATTATTATTGTCAATAATATTAT
>JABUQX010082448.1:0-28035 GCA_015478945.1 Trachelipus rathkii | reverse complement strand
GGTAAGGAAAAATAATAATTAAAATATTAAAAAAAAAGATTGAAAACAATGGCTAAGGGAGAGAGACACCGAAACGAGAGAGAGCATGAAATCCAAGAAATGAAGGCAAAAAAACAATAACATGTAGGTGCGAGAGGAGGAAATTTGAAGGAGCTGGGTTAGAGGTTGGAAGAATAATCAAAGTGGAAATAAATCTCTGCTGTAATGATCTTAGCAAATCATATATTAGAAGGATAAAAAGAGTAAATAACAAAAAATGTCGGCAGGGAGAGTGGAGAGTGTAGTGAGGACTGCAGAAGCGAATAAATAAGAGATGGACGGATATTTGGGTCTTTGTTGAGCTTGGGAGAGCAGGACGCGTGCTGGGTGAGGAATGATCTCGGATTCAAGAAGTGGAGGATGGAGGAGGAGGAGGAGGAGGAGGAGGAGTAAGGAGGAGAAGGAGAGGAGGAGAGGAGGAGAGGAGGAGGAGGAGGAGAGAGAAGAGGAGGAGGCAGGAGAGAGTTTACGTAGCAAAATTTCGAAAAGCAGTTGCGATGATGAAAATGGACTGGCGAACTGGTTAAAAATAGTGAGGGTATAGAGCAGGTAGAGGGGTGAGACCAAACAAGGAAGATATATACTAAAGCTACTGAATTTGGTGGGAGGAGGGAGAGACAATAATGACATGCCGATAATATAGGGAAAGGAAGATTTTTGCGTTTATACGTGAAAATCTATGCACTAAGCATCACCTCTTGATAAATCATATATTTAAAGATATATGCAAAAGAATATAGAGAGAGAATTGAGAGGAGGATAGAAGGAAAAGTTTGCGAAAGGAAGCAGCAGGATCAGAAGAATAAAGAAAAACGGATTGAGTCTTATAGTTAAGACAGATTGTGGAGAAGACGTGGAAATTCATGTTGGGGTGAGCAAGGCCTTCGTGGATTACAAGAAGCCTTGATCTGGTACCAAGGGATAGGTTGTGGGGATAATCTGGAGAAGGGCGAGTATCGAGTTTCGGGTGAATGGATAGAACTCAATTAAGAGCTGAATTGTATGAGGTGGTGTATACAAGGTGAGGACGGACATGAAAATGATAATAGTTTTCAAGTCGAGGGCAGGGGTGAGAGCAGGGAAGTGTGTTATTCGCCCTGTTTTATTGCGTATTAGTATAGGTATAAGCAATTTTAAAGCCAGTGATCAGGTATAATTAATGAATGGGAGGTATTTTGCATTACGGCGCCGATGATGTCACTTGTCTTTAGTGGAAGGAGGAAGGATATTGGGAGAGGACTGAAAGTGGAATATTAAATTCGAGAGGTGTCTTAAAAATGAATAAGAGACATGCGTATTTTGAGGTAAATAACTATATATATATATAATATATATATATAATATATATATATTATATTAATATTATATTATATATATACTATATATTATATATATAGATATATATATTAGAAGAAGAGAGAGAGAGAGAGAGAGAGAAGAGAGAGAGAGAGAGAGAGAGGAGAGAGAGACGAGAAGAGAGAAGAGGAGAGAGAGAGAGAGAAAGAGAGAGAAGGCTTAAATATCCACGTAGATTATTACATAAAAGAGATAGAAAATTTTAAGTATTTAGGAAGTGCGTTCGGAAATAGGGGGAGAGAAGATATCGAAGAAAGAGATAGAGTAAATATTGAAAAGAAGCGTGACGATTTCTTGCTTTGCTAAATGATCAGACATGTGCCCATGCAGATGAAAAACAATACATTTTCAGAGCGGAATATTTTGATCACATTATTGATGTATAGGTGCAGGTTGAATAACAAACACTGTTACAAGAAACAGAATACAGGCAGAGGAGATGAGGCCCTTGAGGGTAATGTTGGGGAATGAACATATAAAAGAGAGAGAGGAAGTATGTGCTGCGGTGAGAAATAATATAGAAAAGGCCCAACTGAGGTGCAGGGAATCTGAGTTGATGAATGGAGGAAAGTGCAGAAAGGTCTTGGGATGCAAGAGGACCGAGAGAGAGACGATGGTTGGGCCGAGAAGAAGTACAAGGAGAGTGGAGAAGGTTGGCTTTAGAGGCCTGCTTCCGAACATTCGATTTTAACACTGAGAAATGGGTAACTTCGCTGACAGAGATGAATGGAGATGGAGGCTACGCCAACTGACGGGCAGATAAAAATGCCTATCTGAGAGCTGAAGAAAAAAGTGAGACGTAAGTAAATAATCAATAATAATAACTAACTAATTAATAATAAATAATAAAAAATCTAAAATATAATATAATAATAATAAACAATTAATATACATAATTATAATAATTTCATAATATAATAAATAATGAATAATAATAATAATAATGAATAATATAATAATACAATAAATAAATAATAAAAATAGAAATAATGAAAAAAATACTGTAATAATATGATTTATCCTTATTTAATATATATGCAAAATTCAATCATGAAAAAAATGCAAAGCAATTTAATATAATTCTAGATTAAAACCGAAAGTAAAAATAATAAATCAATAATAATAATATAATAATAATAATAATAAAATAAATTAATAATAATAATATAATAATAGATAATAATAATAATAATAATAATATAATAATAATAATATTAATAAAAATAATAATAATAATAATAATAATAATAATAATAATAATAATAATAATAATAATAATAATAATAATAATAATAATAATAATAATAATAATAATAATTAATTAATAATAATAAAAATATAATAATAATAATAATAATAATAATAATAATTAATAATTAATAATAATAATAATAATAATAAATACATTGATTCTAATAAACTTTTACTTATAATAAATTAATAATAAATAATAATTAATTAAATATAATAAGAATAATAATAAATATAATAATAATTATAATATAATAATAATATAATAATAATAATAATATAATTAATTAATAAAATAATAATAATAATAAGCGAATGATTTTTTATTTCGATCGTATGTTATTATGCAAATGAATTGAAAATTATGAAAAACGAATTTGATTTTCAGGATTTTTATTTATTTGATGCGCACAAATTCGACCAAGTATTTATATACAATATGAAGAGTTTAAGTGTTTATTTTTTAGATCTTCCCAAAAATGTTATTTAATTATAAAATAACACGTACCATTTAAAGAACCATAAAAGAGGACAGTAAATGAAATAATTATTTTTAGTAAACAACTTTTTTGTTATAATTTTGAACTATTGTTGTTTCGGATAAATAAAAAATATAAATAAAGTAAAAACACAAAACAAATCTACAAATACCGTAATCGCATTAGTTCCATTTTTAAATAACCTTGTTATGTGGAATATTTGTGTATGGTATGCGATCAAAACTATTAATATGATGCTTGAGTGTAGTGTTAGGCTCTTCATATTGAAAGCTCAAATAAGAATTTTGTATTATATTGGTTAAGTAATTGTCTGAGGACTGTTGATAAAGAAAAGAATATCGCATTAGTTCTTTTTTAAATAACCTCTGTTATGTGAATAATTTGTGTATGAGTATGCGATCAAACACTAATTAATTATGATGGCTTGAGTTGTAGTGTTAGTCTTCATATTTGAAAAGTTTCAATTGAATTTTGTGTTATATTGATTAAGTAATTGTCTGAGGACTGTTGATAAAGAAATGAATAGATGGTGCGTATTCGGGATAATTTCATAATGCCTAACAAGAATGATAAAAGTTTTTATCTAGGGCAAACAAAAAAAGCTTTGATTATTAACGAGTAAGTAAAATTTGATTATTACACAACACGCCTTTATGAAGAGCTAATAAAATGTTAAATATGTAACCAACACAAGATACATTAACAAAGTGCCATATATAATAATAATATAATTAATAATAATAATAATGTAAATATAAAATTATATAATAATAATAATAATAATAATAATAATAATAATAATAATAATAATTATATAATAATAATAATATAATAGTAATAATAACAATAAAAGGGACATAAATAATAATATTAATAAATAAAAATGAATAATAATAATAATAATAAAATAATAATATAATATATAATAATAATAAATAATAATAATAATAATAATAATAAAATATAATATAATAATAATAATAATAATAATGATAATATAATTAATATAATTAATAATAATAATATAAACATATAATATAATAATAAATAAAAGTAATCATGGGAAAACAACATCTAGCAGCTCACGCCAGTTCCAAGCCCGGATGAGGAGGAAGGTCACCAAACAGGAGCAACCAATGTGTTGAATAATTTCTCTATTGCAATCCTTCAGTGTAGCCTCCGAAACAGGGCAGATCCAAGACGACTACCTTTAACCCAAAAACAGAATACGGAATTGACAGCGCTTTAAACGAACTACCTTGAAGACAGCTACTTATAAGATATGAGGAGGACGGATTATTGGAGGGGTAATGAAGGGGGGGATATAGAACGTCATTGTATGGCGGAGACCGAAAATTAGATATGTAGAGAGTGGAAAGAAAAATTTGAGACGTTATGTCTATGTTCTTGGAGGAGGTGCGGGAGAGGCTGGAGAATATGGGAGTTGCCAATCTATTCCTAGACTCAGGTTGCTCTATTACATATAAGAGTGTGGCTGCCTTAATGAGAATTGATGGTATTTACACTGAAGTGGAAATGACAAAAGAATAGAACTTTTTCAGGGTTACGTCGCAGCATGGATGCACATATGAAGAAATTATTACTTATAGAAAAAGACTGGATGAAGTGTATGGAGCAGCAATAAATAATGTGTGACTCTAATAATGGAGAATTTTTATGCAGAGTGTTGAAAGGTGAGAGAAGAGGAGTGGAAGAGTTAATTGATCTTTATGACGAGAGGAGTGAGAAATTTGAAAATAAATGATTGATAGAATGTGTTCAGGAATAACTTTTCTAAATGAATGAATGGCTTTTTAAACATAGAGAAACACACAATCTTTCACATACGTAATCACACCACAATACTCTGTGATAGACTATTTCTTTTCATCAAAATAGGAAGAATACGCGATAACGTGAAGGTAATTCCTGGGGTTTCTTTGGACGCAGATCATCGGATGGCATTAGGGGGCGATGATTAAAATGCTGAAAACTTAGAAAACAACAAGTATAACGAATCTGTAAAATATTTAAAGAGTCTAAGTGCCAAAAAAAAGCAGCATACGAAGAAGAATAAATGAAATAGTGAGTAAGATGACGCAATCGGGGATGGAAGAGGAGCAGTGGTCACAAGGTTTAATGAGTTTGAAGGAAGGTGACGGGACGGTGCTGGGGAGAGAATGAGAAAAAAAAGAGAGAGAAAGAGTGACAACACACCACACGTACCAGGACGGATGAGATCACGGAGAAACAAAGAGAATAATAAACAATTAAATATAATACAAAAAAAAAAGATGAAAAACATTTGCTAAGAGCAAGGACACCAGAAACGAGAGAGGAGTATGTTACCGCAAGAAATGAAGCAAAAAACAAAAAATGTAGTCCGCACAGAGAATTGGAAGGGAGTGGGTTAGAGGCTGGAAAGAAGATCAAATGTCAACTAAATCTCTAGTTGTGATGATTAGAAAATCAGTATAGGAAGTATAAAAGAAGTGAAATAACAAAAAATGCCAGGACGAGGTGGAGAGGATAGGTGACTTCAGAAGAAATAAATGAAATATGGACTGGATATTTTTGGATCTTGGTGAGCTTGGAGGAGAGCAGGACAGGCGTGCTGGGAGGGAATGATTTGCGGATCGAGAAGTGAAGAGGAGGCGGAGGAGGAGAGAGAGGAGGAGGAGGCAGGAGGAGGAAAGAAGAGAGGAAGAGGAGCAGAGAGGAGAGTAGTTAACGATAGCAAAAATTGCGCAAATCCGCATTAGCGATCATGATAAATGGAGGCGCCTGTTAAAGATGGTGAAGGGATACTAGAGAGCAGGTGATAGAGGGGCAAGAGACCAAAACAAAGAAGATATATACCTAAAGCCTACTGAAATTGGTGCTGAGGGTGGCGAGAGAACCAATAACTCGTGCCAGGTATATCAGGAAAAGGAGATTTTGTATACGTGAAAATCTATAAATAGCCAATCTCGGTCATAATTTCCACTTCTGATGTATTAAGCAAACAACGAGAAGAATTCAAGAGTGACAATAAAGCGTTGTCAAGCAGAAGTTGCATGGAATACAGGAAGGAAAACCCTCAAATCACATCGAGCCAAGTTATATAACGGGAACTCCTTTGATGGCTAGCAATCTACCGTGACTTTACAAAAGGCCCTTTGATTCCGTACCAAGGATAGGTTGAGGATATCTGTGAGAAGGATATCGATTCTGGGTGAATGATAGACGCAATTAAGAGCTTGTATGAGTGTGGTAATATACAAGTGGAGGACGAAATGAAAATGAGAATGGGTTTCAATGTCGAGGGCAGGGTGAGCAGGGAAGTGTGTTATCCCATGTTGTATATGCTATATAGTTAGGTAATAAGCAATTTAAAGCACGGATAAGGATATTAATATGAATTGGGTATTTTGGCATACCGTATGATGTCACTTTTTTTCTAGCGTGAAGGAGAGGTATGAAGAGGGACTAATTGAAAGGTGGAATATGTTAATATTGAGAGGTGGGTCTGAAAATTGAAATGAGAGAAGGCGGTGGTTGAGATATATAATATATATAATAATATTATATATAATATATATATATATATTATTATTAATACTAATATCATATAATCAATATATTATATATATATATATATATATATATATATATATATACTATAGAGAGATAGAGAGAGGGAGAACTAGACCCCGAAATGCGAGACGGTAGAGATTGACGAGAGGCAGAGAGAGAGAAAGATGCAAAAGCATAAGATCACGATAGGTTACATAAAAAGAGGTAGAAAATTTAAGTATTTAGGAAGTGCGTTCGAAATAGGATAGAGTAGAAGATATCGCAGAAGAGAGACGTAAAATATGAAAGAGCGTGAACGATTCTTTGCTTGCTAGATGATAGAATGTGCCCTGCAATGAACATCATTTTCGAAGAATATTTGTGACTCCCATAATTGATGTAAGGTGCGGAGAGTTGAACAAACCAAACAAGTTACAAAAACAGAATTACACGGCAGCGATATGAGGCCCTGAGTGGTAATGTTGGGACACAAAACAAAGTTTAGAGTAAGAAGATGAACATATAAAGAGAGGAGCGGCCAGTATGTGTCTGCGTTTAGAAATAATATAAAAGGCGACCAACCTAGGTCTGGGAGATTCTGAATGATGATGAGGAAATGGCGAGAAAGGTCTTGGAGTTTGAGGCCGAGAGGCAGGAGACGAGGTGAGCCGAAGAGAAGTACAGAGGAGAAGTGAGAAGGTGCTTTAGAGGCACTGTTCCCGAACACGTGTCGAAACAGAGAAGAATGGTAACTTTGCGGACAGAGGACGGATGAGAGAGGGAGGTTACGCTAACAGACGGGCAGATAAATGCCTATCTGGGAGCTGAAGTAAGAAAATAATAATAATAACGTTAATAAAAATAATAATAATATAATATAATAATAATAATAATAAATAATATAATAAAATAATCAATAATAATAATAATAATTAATATAATAATAATTAATAATAATATACATAATAATATATTAATAAAATAAAATATAATAATAATAGTAATTAAAGTAATAATAATTAATTAATAATAATTACATAATAATAATAATAATAATAATAATAATACTAATAATAATAATAATCAAATAATAATAATAATATACTAATAATAATCAATAATATAATAATGATCAATATTCACATAATAATTAAGTATAAATATATAATAATATCAAATATCAAATAATAATAATTAATAAAACAATAATAGATAATAATAATAAAAAATCAATAATATATAATAATAATAATAATAATAATAATAATAATATATAATAATAATGAATAAAATAATAATAATAATATAATAATAAAATAATAATAAATAAAACAATAAATAACAATAATACCAATAATAATAATAAATACATAAAATATATAAAAAATAAAACATATAATAAATATAATAATATAAAATAAAAATATGCAAAAAGATATGTTTATTCCTTCTATTTAATATTTATATATGCAAATATTCCAATCATTGAAGAATTGCTAAACAATTTTAATATAGAATTCTTATGCATTTAGAAAACTCGTAAAGTAAATAAATATATATAATAATATAATAATAATAATAATAATAATAATAATAATAAAATAATAATATATAAATAAACTAATAATAATAATAATAATAATAATAATAATCCCATCAAAATAATCGATATAATTAATAACAATAATAATAATAATAATAATAATAATAATAATAAATATAAAATAATAATAATAATAATAAAATAATAATAATAATAAAATAATAATAATAATAATAATAATAATAATATAATAATAATTATAATAATAATAATATTATTAATCATAAACCTATAAATTGAATAAAAATAAAAATAAATAATATAATAATAATAATAATAATAATAATAATAACAAAATAAAAATAAAAATAAAAAAAAAATAAAATAAAATAAAATAATAATAATACATATATAATAATAATATAAAATAATAATAAAAGAATTAATAATAATAATAATCATAATATAATAATAATATAATATAATAATAATAATAATTAAATAAGGATTCATTAGTTTTATTTCGGCAAAATCCTATATTATTTATGCAAATGAATCGAGAAATTATCGAAAACGAATTTGATTTTCCAGATTTTAATTTTACTTTTGATGCGCACAAATTCGACCAAGTATTATATATAAAAATTTTATGGGGAAGTTTAAGTAGTATTATTTTTAATCATCCAAAAATGTTATTTAATTATAAAATAACACGTACCATTTAAAAGAAGACCATAAAAGAGGACAGAAAGGACAATAATTATTTTAGTAACAACTTTTTTGTTATATTTGAACTAATTGTATGTTCGCGCAGAAATTAAAACAAAAATAAAATAAAACACAAAACAAACTCACAAATACCGTAAATGCGCATTAGTTCCATTTTAAATAACTTGTTAGTGGATTAATTTGTGATGGTATGCCGATCAAAGACTAATTAATATTGTGCTTTGGTTAAGTGTTAGGCTCTTCATATTGAAACGCTCAAATAAGATTTTGATATTAATTGGTTAAGTAATTGTCTGAGACTGTATAAAGAAAAGAAAATTGAATGGTGGTTCATTGGTAAAAATTTATAATGCCCTAACATGAATAAAAGTCTAATAAGGGCAACAAAAAAAGTTTTGATGTAATTAACCGATGTAAGTAAAATTTAGATACTATACAACAACACCTATTCTGAATGAAGTAATAAAATCTTATATTATGCAATAACAAGATAATCAATATCTGCACATAAAATAATATAATAATATAATATTTAATAAGATAATAATAATAATAATAATAATAATATAATATTATAAAATATAATAATAATTAATAATAATAATAATATAATTAAAATAATAATAATAATAATAATAATAATAATAATAATAATAATAAATAATAATAATAATAAAAATAATAATAATAAATAAATAAATAAATAAATAAAATAAATGAAAAAGCTTTATCTACGTTGGAGCAGTCAGTGCAGAACGTATAGTAAAAACAGAATATTTTGTATAATTGAAGTACCTACATGTTTAATTAGAAAGGAGTTATTTACAAGAAAAATTTATGGTTTCAAAATTTTAATCTCGAGACATAGGTATTATTATAAACATTACAACCATCCAATTCCTTTCTACGGTCAACAGATCAGATACAATATATAAATATAACACAAAAATCTTATTTGAATCAACAAAATATGAAGGACCTAACGTTACACTCCAATAAAAGCACGTTTTAAACATCTTTTTTCACCAATGTGTTCTAGAAAAGTAAGTCATCCATACTATACTATGATAGAAAGACTAGAGGTATATATTTATAAATATATTATATTATATATATATATGTAAAGTTAGAAACAAGCTCAGAAATAATTTAACTACAAGATACAATAATATGACAAGTAATCACGGAAGTACTCATTAAAGAGTGATACAAGTGAATGGGAAGAAAAAAAGAGGGAAATAGAAGTCCCACTTAAAAGAGGGAGGAAGTACGTACAATATATATATATATAACTCTGTACGATATATATATATAAATATATATTTATATTAATAATAATACTTAATAGGGAGGAATATGTGGAGGCATGAATACGTCGATAATAACTATGAAGCGGATGAAATAACCTGGGCGTTTAGTTTTTTGCGATAATAAATAAAAACTGAAAGATATTTTAAGCATGACAAAAAATTAGAGATTACTACTAGTAATGGTAATAATTCGATTCACTCATAACGTAAGGTTCACGCTTATATATAGATGTTGAGGGATTTTATATATATTAATATATTATTATTATATATTATTATTATTAATATATTAGGTTATATTATATTTAATTATTATAATAATTTTATATATATAATATTATTATATATCTATATATATTTATATATATATATTATATTAATTATATATATAATTATATATATATATATATAATAATATATATTATAAATATATATTATATATATATATATAATTGGGTAATATAGTAAAGTATATATATATTATACATTATATATAATAATAGTATATATTAATTATTAATATATTATTAATTATATATTATATATATTATATATAATATATATATATATAATATTAATATATATCCTTATAATTTAAAAACTGTTTTTTATATATTTTTACCAGAAGTGTAGGGGTAGTGCGGTAGACATAATCAATCGGATAATAGAGAAAGTATAGAAGATAATTAATATGAATACAATTCTGAATAAAGAAGCCCACCCTACATATATATTTATATGATCTAAACTCTATACATTTATTTAAGAGGGGGATTGGAATCTAAAATCATCTCAACATAATAAGTATAAGCTTCATAGTGTGACTATATTTATGCGATCTATACTATTCAGTAGACCCTCACTATGTCATATCAGCCAATTGTGTAGGAGTTCATTACTCTTACTGAGTACCTAGTGTGGCACACCATGTACCTACCTCTACACTAAAATACTATATCCAGTGACATACTATATTATTAATATCACCTTATTATTCTTACTATGCTAATTATATATTAAAATATATATATACTGTACAATACATCTACTATTTCTTCTATTTATAGACTTATATCGTTTACTGTGACTTATATATTCAATATTTCCTTCGGTCTCCCCAGCTCATCAGGTATATATCGTATACTATAATTTACCTATACACAACTCACTATAACTTAATAACTATCAAGCTTAGAAGACGAGACGAGATGAGAGATGAAGAGAGAGTAGAGTTAGTACGCAGAGAGAGTGAAGAGACGAGACACGTACGTATAACAGATAGTTGGTTGAGTATATGATATATAATGTCATAATATATATATTTAACTCTACCTTTCTTAATACACAACAATAACTCTCGAATACTTATTCATTCTCATTTTTATCTAAATCTTTATATTTCAACACCTGAACACGCCACATTAAGATTGTCCCATATACTGAACACTATTTGAAACTATTATGATTTAGATCTTATTAATACTAACTTTTAATTCCAAGACCAATAGTTCAGCTATAACATTATATATACTTAATATAACTATATATATTATACTCTATTATATTAATGATATAAATATATATATTATATATATATTATAATATATATTATTGTATATATATAATAATATATATATATTATATATATATATATTAATATATATATTATATGGAGTTATATATATATATGCAGGAGTCTGTAATAAAATTTTCGACTCCGGACTCCTTAAATTCAATTTGGATTTTCGACTCGACATCTTCAGATTATATCCGATTTATATATATATACCTAATTACATAAAATTATCTAGATACTACTCGACTCTGACTTACCGACTTACCGGCTCCTACTCTCATAAAAACTAAAATTTTACGCGATATACACATAGACTTAATAACTCAGTAACTTATCACCTGAATCGGTAGGCAAAGAGTCAATAATATCTAAAAAGTAGTGTCTGATCTAAACGTACTTACTCGAGATATTTGAGTAAGTCAATATGTAAAGTTATTTTACAATTATTATATAAAATATTGATTTTGATTTTGATAGAATATTTTTTATATATTTTACCTTCGCCTTTGGAACATTTACTCGAAGATATAAAATACTAAACTCTATACAAAACCTAACTAACATCTATTTATTATCATAATTAATCTATACCTAATATACCTTACAATATGCATCAATAAACTATCCTAACCTAACTAAACTGTAAAAAAATAAAGTTAAATAATAAATATAAAAAGATCTTTAGAAATCTAAAAATTATTCTATTTGAAATTATTTGAGACATAAAGATACAGGCGCAATACATTACAAACAAATATTTAGTTTCGGAACAAATAAATAATGTAATTATAATGCCAAATAATTTTTATTTTATTTAAAACCGTCCATTATAAAATCACGCCCACGAACAAGTAAGAAAAATGGTCCTCAATATGTTATTAATAATAGATTATAAAATTCAAATTATATATTATCATATATATTGTCAGATATATAATATTTTAAAATTAATATATATTATTAATATATTATATAATTATAATATATATAAATATATAATATATACTTTATATATTAATAATAATATATTATAAGTATATATTTATATATCATATTCATTTATTTATATATAATTATATATATACTATTGGTGATGATTGGAGCCGGATTAATCGCCACTATCACTGTAAATTAAAGGTTATCCGGCTATAGCTAAATTTATTTTTGATATTGGCTCAAATCCGGCGTGAATATAATATGTTATATAATATCGGTATGGATAATACCGTGATAGTTTATATTACTTCCTTGTAGGCTTATTACTATATATCCGTTGGCGGGAAATTATTATTCAAGATAAATATTAATTTTTGAAATATATTTTTATTAAATATATATATATATATATATTTAATAATTATATTATATTATATTATTAATTATATATATATTAATATAAGTTAATTTATATATATATATATATATTAAATATATATTCTATATATATATTATATATATTATAATGATATATAGTATATATGATAATATATTAATATATATATTAGATTATTATCTTAATATATATAGTATTATAATTATTATTAATATATACTAATATATATAATATAATATATATATATTATATTCTATATATATTATAATAACTCTGTCCTACATTACATCTCTTGCAATGTTGTATTGGAATAAAATGTTTTATGATTAATATATTTATTATTTATTCATTACATTATCAATAGTTTTATATACTGTATAACATATGATTATTTTTATAATCTGAAATTATTTACTTTATGTACACGTGTCATATAAATTTACTAATTAATTCAAATTTAATAAAAAAATACGACTATTAAGATAATATTTGATAATATAAAAGTAATAGATATATTTTAATTGTCTGAACATACTTCTTATTTATATATCATATTTAATAGATGAAACCACTCTCATAAGGATATAAATGTTTTTATTGTTAGATCTCCTTGATTATCATTTTCTATTTTTGTATTATTGAGCAATTGGGTGTTAATAATAGAATAAGATGATGGCCGTGGAGCTAGGCAAATAAGTGATTAGAATACCGATGGAGAATGGAGGTGAAGGTGTTTTCTAGGTGCTCTCGTCTCATGCTAATAGAGGGATAGAGTTGTTATCAGTTGTGGGTGAAATCAATGAAGAGATGTGTGTGAGAGAGACAGTAAATTATAAGTGTTAGATGCGAGTGTATTTCGCAGCAGTGGGTGTGTAAAAATGATATAGAGGTATATGATAAATTATTAAATTCGTTATGTGTGTGTTAAGTGAGGCAACAATCCCTAGGTAAGAAGTTTATGTTAGATGGTGTAATGCCGCGAAGCTGAGTGAATCATAGTGTCTGGAGTATTTTTACACATATTATTTAGATATATGTTTCGCGGTCGAATAAAAGAGGAACGCGATGATGCAAAAGTTATTGCTAGCGTAGGAAGTCTTTGTGAATATGTGACCAGGAAAGTGGTGTGCAATTAAACATCGTTGGTGGATGTGAGAAGGATACAAGTTCTTGTATGTTTGCTGCTAAAAGGTTCTTACCGTGAGGTTAATGGTGCGGTGACTATACTTGTGTATTTATAGAGTCAAAGTGACATACTGGTCGGCGAATACCTCAGAAGATATAATATATATATATCAAAATATGTTCAAAATATTAATCAAAGGTTGTTTGAGTTTGATAACAAACCTGAAAGTATATAGACGTGTTTTAAGGATGATTAGTAAGAGTATATATTATTATATATTATAGGATATGGAATGATCGTTTAAGATAGATAAGTATGTAGTAGGTCTGTGAAATGAAAGGATATAATAATATGTATGAAGAAGAATCATTAGAACAATGTTTACGTATATTATGTATGAATATAGCGTTTTGAATAGGTGACTATTGAGTGTCGAAATGAAATGAATGTGAGAAATAGATCCTGAAGATTATGGAATAAGGTTTGGTGGTAAATCGCAAGTTGCAGCAAATAGATAAGAGTAGAGGATATAGAGAATGGTATATCGTGCTCGGACTGAATGACTGTTATGAATATTGTGTATGTAGCTTGTAACTCTGAGTATGGTATGTACAATGATACAACAAGAGGTAAGTAAATGCTGGGTGAGATAGTTTTTGAGCAGATTAAAAATAGGCGATGAAGAAATGGTTATAAACATGAGGAGTGATAAAGAGTATAATAATATGTCGCATGGGTTTATTATGATGAAGGGGTATGCTCGGAGAGAATGATTGCTCTATTCACTGTTGGGTGCCAAAAAGAGGAACAATATGCTTAATTGACTCAATACAATTACTTACTGGAATACCCATCATAGTAAAGAGGTTTCTAGCTTAAGGGACTTCTCCATGTAGCATCTTAGGGAGGTATATTCTTGTGTCCTATCTGCGACGAGTTCTCATAATAGAGGAATAGAGGGGGGCGGTAAGGCTGAACTTTCACTTTGCTCTATTTTGTGTCATTGGTATTCTTGTAACTATCATTACGTAATATGTCTTTTTCTTTCGATGCTCTCATGTACAATGATCTACAATTACCTCCACAGCCCAGTCTTGGGGAAAAAAAGGAAGCATGATATATAATAACATTATTCAACAATATTGTACATAAAACTATAATATAATAACCTATAAAATATCCTAATTCCTTATTAAATATTATCGATGTTTATTTTGGATTTTAGAATAGTCTGAAATAGCTATTAGGGTGGGTGGATTATAGTATATTATCAATATTGTAGACTGCTGACCATTTAATTTAAAATTAAATGTATTTGTTATGAAGATTGTCATTACTAATTAGCTAAAACTGTAAAAAATGCCTTTTTTGTATTATATCTTGGAATGATTATATAATGTATATTCTAGACATTTATTATATATATCAAGTTTCCTTTAGTTATTGTTATCTTCATAGAGTATCTATTCTTATAGTCATTACACATTATATTACTTATATAGTGTGAATTTTTTTGGATTAATATTTTTTATAGTGATGATTCAGTATATTTGAAGCTATTGTAATTAAATGCTATTATAGTATGCTATCCTACCTCAATTAAGTTATATCTTTCTTATGTGATATATATTTAATAAAGCTCTTTGATATGTATAATACTTGGTGCTAGTGATGTTTATTATCTATTTCTTCTATAATTTGATTGAGTTTAAAATTCTCTTATTTATATATTGCTTTATATTTTTTCATCTATTTACAATATTTGGCATATAGTAGTTATTGTTGCGGTGTCAGTGCTTGTATTAAGAGCATTGATGCAAAATTATGATTGTATTAATGACAGGACATTATGAAATATTGACACAATATAAATTTAATTTGTCTTAATAATATTTTTTATTGTTATTTACCCCAAATCAGTTACTTATGTTGACAATCATGCCTTAATTTATAGAAAAACCTTTTGCTTAACTTACCTTTATTATACGTTAGATGTGTATTTGTTTAGCATTCTCTACTCTTAAACTTCCTCTATTTCATAACGGTTTTCGTAAACCTTATATTTGTAACAAATGGTTGATGCTAGCACATAGTACATTAAAGTAATTTTGAACTATTTACTGTAAATAACTAATATATTTTTTTGATATTCCTTTTTTCTTATTTTTCATGTGAAATAAACGTTTGACGAAAACTTTCCTCACTCTTTCTCTCGCTATGTTTATTATTTTACTTGTTTTAATTCTTTACATCAGTATTTTTATTAGAATTTAATAATTAAATATTATCAGTTATTCTTAATTATGTTTATTAAATTAAATTCAATTATAAAATCTAATTATAATATCATATATACATAAGTTTCTCGATAATTAATTATGTGTGAAACTAGCTTATATTTTCAATAAAATTAAGATTCCTTCTTACTCTATAGTATATATTTATATGTATGACTCTTCTTATAGGATTATAATTCTTTGATACTTCACCTAGTTTCACTTCTCCTTAATCCACTGATTGGTCACTTAGTGTAATTTGTTATGAATTCTTTTCCACACTAATTTGTATAGTGCTAAGACTCAACGATTCATGAGTTGAGTTTCTTTGATGTGTGGATCGTGACTCCTCGTCAGAAACGACAAATAGTACTTATACTTTCTTTGATGTGATTTCTTTTTCTGCTAACTTTATATAATTTTATACTCTTTATTTTTTTTTTGTGTAAGAGTGAGGTATTGAGGTATTTCTCGAGCACCACTTATTCTTTCAGAATAAGTACATTAGGATATTCCTAGAAGATGAGGCTGGAGTATCATATAAAGCAGAGTTTTCTTTAAGTAAGTACTTGTTCCATCTTTTATAGCTTAATGATTAATATGTAATTCATGATAAATTTATATATCTGAATTTATATTTCACTCATTGTAGGAGTAATAATTATGTATTTATAATTTTCCAGGTTTGATTTATTGAGCTCTTTGAGGAAGATTGTCGGATTGTTAATTAGTGTGATTTATTAAATTGAATCGAGTTATTGCCGACCGATGTACTATTTATTATCTTAAGTCAGGTATTCTATTAAATCATATTATATAATATGAAACATTTGATTGATACTATATCATCTATTGTATTTAAAAAAAAATACCTTCAATTTATTTCTTTTAATATTAAATTGGAACAACAGTGTTCAGTTATTAATCATTATATACTATGTCACTTATTATGACTTTCTCATCAATAGAGTATGGCGTAATATATTTACTTACTATAGTAATCTAATTATAGTACTATCTCAACCAATTGAACCATCCTTTATGTAAAGATATATTTAGTAGGTATGGGTTATTGATAATCACTGTCTGTATTCTTTTTATTTTTTATATCGATTTAACTAAACATTTGTGTTCTATATCGGTGCTATGGCCCATATATTCCAGGAGGAAGGATTTTTACTGTATTTAACGTTGTACTTTTAATTCCTGGTCGGTTAGAGATTGTACGACGAGGTATAATCCATTGAGCTCAAGACTAAAGGTGAGATGAGGCTCAAATTTCTCACACCCAAAGCAGATCTATGAGAACTTCTCATGTGCCTAGTGTTGTGCTGGATAAACGATGTTAATCTTTACTAGCACATCTTTGATAAAAGATAACAGTGAGTATCTTAATTTTGAAGTATGATTAGAATTATCTATATAATTCACATGTAAAAATATGATTTTAATAATATATTTAATATATCAACATATAAAAAGAATAAATCAGATTGATTATTAATTTATATATATATTATTTATCCATTTTCTTCGAGACAATTGATAAAGACTCAGCCATTATTTATTCTGTTATACCAATTTTAAAGGCTGTCAAAACATTGCGATGGATAACTCTTTGCATATTTTTATAATATTCGTATACAAATCCTCCCATCTCTAACATCTGTAGTTTGTGCTTATTGTTATGGAGCATTTTCTGGGACTAATATATTAAATGCTAATATCTTTTTTTTAGGTATTATCTCATTTCATTTAATATCTATTTTATTTATTACTTGGTTAATAATTATTTCGTTATTTATTATTTAATGTTTACATTTAATTATTATATATTTTATTATTTATCTTATATTATTATTATTGTCATATTAAACGTATTATTTTATTTATTATTCTTATAAGTGTATTTTTCATTTTATTAATATTATTACTATATTATGGTGTAATTGTATTATATTCATTTAATTTAGGCAATTGGTTTTTAACATTTGATTATATATATTATTTGTTGCTAATAGATCTCTATATTATATATGATTTAAATATAATTTCATATATTAGTATATTTAATATTATACATTTCATATTATTTCAGATATAATTATTTTATATATTCTCCACATACTCGACTGCTGAATGAAAATTTACTCTATAACCTTAATTTCAATTAGGTTACAATTGGCTTATGTACATTATTCGTTCGCAATAATTACTTTAACATGATCTTTCTCTTTCCGTCGGAGAACAGTAGTTTTCATATTCCTTACTCATTTCTATTTTTGGTATGTAATTCAGGCTATAACCATAACAAATATCAATATTATTCAAACTAGAGTATATAAGTCATACTACGAAATCTCACTACTTATAGATTAGAAAA
This sequence comes from Trachelipus rathkii, assembly GCA_015478945.1. NCBI lineage: Eukaryota > Metazoa > Arthropoda > Malacostraca > Isopoda > Trachelipodidae > Trachelipus > Trachelipus rathkii. Next base: position 9,058 of record JABUQX010082448.1, on the reverse strand, counting down.
CGTTGTTTTCATTAGTAGATTCTACAAACTTATACTTCTATGGGCATATTATCTAGCTTGGTCCGTAGGGATGTTGATAAAAGTATCTTGCGCATATTTCACTGATGAAATCGTGTGATTGATTTCTGTCTGCTAGTAGAAGCAGATTTTTCAGGCTATTTGTGTCGGTTGTAGTTGGGTGCATATGGTCTGCCCACTTACTACTTTAAACTTCTTGCTAGAATTGCATGTGTCATGTTAACTTTGCCTCGAGATGGTCCTGATCTTTGCTCGTATAGTATAACTCTATCTCTTTGAGATATTGTATGGAGTAGTAATGGGTACATGTGGAATTGAGGACTCGATGAGGAGTTAAACTGATGTCTGTGTGAACGCTAGATGATGGGAGAGAGGTCTGTATCCTCGATTTGTTTAGATTGATATGAAAGCAGTGCTAACTTGTGTGTTAAACTTTGTCTCTTTATAAGTCTTTGTTACTATTGAAACTAAGCATGAATCATCGTAAAATTTATGTGTAGTCTGATCTGTTATTGTGCTCGTTGGTGTCGTCAATAGTGGATATCTTGAGCTCTTGTGTTGATATGAGATGTACAAAAATGAATGACGGGAGGCACAGGGGTTGTCTCCGATAAGATTTTTAGTGGTGGTATGATGACTGTGAAACTCAAGCTAATGTTTCGAAACGATATTTCACTGTGTGTTGTGAGTTCTTGGCTATTTCGTATATGGGATTCAAATTTTACATTTTGTGAATAGGTCGACGGTTTGTAGTTGGTACGGATTTGGTGTAAACAGTTCACTAGTGGGTCCTCCATATATTCTGTTGATGTGGAATGTTTGAATCTGAGAAGTAGTATTTTTTTTGGGTATAATTTTTTGAATGACAAATCTTTTGCTTTGAATCTTTTTTGATCTCAGTGCTGTGGTAAGATTAGGTAAGTCTGTTACAGATACTAGATTTAGTGTGTTAAGTATGCGTAGTCAAGAACTATGACATCTCGGTTTGTTGGTTAGTTGATCAAATAAAGGGTATGTGCATAATATACTGATATAAGTGGTCTCTATTTTTGTGGAGAGGTCGTGAGCGGAGAACCAGTAAATATATGAAGAGTTTGAGGGTGACTTCGAATTTCTCTTAGAAGATATAGGCGTTATTTTGGTGTAAGAATATAACTTTCTTTAACACAAGAGTATCATAGTAAGTATAAACTATCAGAATTTTCTATGCGTTGTTGAATAGTGAGGTAATAAATCGTTTGTCTTTAGAGAGTGAAAGCTAATGATAGAGTGTTGTGATTGAGTGTATGAAGGAGATTGTCATGTAAGTATTGTGTTAGGATGTAATCGATGTACGAGATTGAGGACAAATGGAGATTATCAGGTGATCATTTGCTATGTATGTGTGCTGAAAGCATATGCGATCATAATTTAAGTTTAGTGGTGGGAGGCATTGGAATGGAAAAAGATGAAAGTGTGTAGTACGAAAGGAGTTAGATTAATACTACCATTTATGATAGTGATCAGATTCTAGTGAGCAAGATAATAGGATAGTAATGTTTAATGCAGGGTTCGCGTTTAGTTAAAATCGGTTGTGACATGTGAACAAGTTATACGTGAGAATTTGAAATCTGGCGGGAATGACAGTGAAAGCATATAGTGCTTATAGTTAATTAAAACATTGCAAATAGTATATAGTGTGTGGATGTGCTAAACCAGATAATGTAAGAATGTTAACTAGCAGTCATTGGCTGGAATTGAAGAGGTGTTGTTTATGACGGCTAATGGTAATATAAATCCATACGAGTGATGCGTTTGAATCGTAGCTTAAACTTTAAATGCTAATGTCTTGAATTTAACATAAGAAAGTTAGTGTAATAGGTGATATTATTTATAGCTAGAGAATGGGATAAGCAGCTAAGGTCATACTAAAAGAGTTGCAGTTTGGCACAGGTTCTGTTAATTAGTTAGACACCTGTGCCAAATATGTCTCTGAGAAGGTAGGATAATTGAAGGACATTACTATATGTGGTGAGATTAGGTAGGACTCTGTTCTGGATAGGATTAGCGTCTGAATAGTGTAATAGATACTAGAGACTAAGGGGAATCTGCTTAGAATAATGAATATTGTCGTATTGAGATGCTTCTTCTTTGTTCTCGGTGTACAATGGATTAGAGGCGGTAAGTAGTTGAAGATATATCTTGGTGAAAAGTTACATGCATACAATATTTACAGAGATAAGTTTTATTTGAAGTGTGTTAGTCTGTTATAGATAAGATAATGGTTTTATATCGAGTTCTTGGTGTCAGATAAGGATATGCTATTTATGTGGGTATGAGTGTTATTATCTAAGAAAAAGTGTCGGTGTACGTGTGTAGAAGTGAGATAAGCTTGATGCATGATTGAAAGAAATGGTCATCTGCAAGAGTTTAGATGAAATTACTATATGTGTGAATAAAATGATTCAATAGATAGTGAGGCTTCGCTATAGATTATGAATTTATTCGTATGGATAGATTAGGTGTAATTGCAATAGCGATATAGCTGGGTAGGGTCAATAGTTTCACAGGTGGCTTGGTAGCGAACAACGGCTCTATGTTAGTCTTTTAATATAAAGTTAAGGGTAGAAAGAAGAATTGTTAGAATATAAATAGGGGAAATTTACAGTTATAGTATTAGTAGTGTTGTGTCTATTGGGTGAGAATTATTACTTTGAAGCTGGTTATTTTATTGGTTGGAATGTAGGTTCAGACGTTGAGATTGTGATAATGGAGGGTTGCTGTGTGGAATATAGAGTTAGCAAACAAGGTGTGTGATCTGTAGAGAAGTGTGTGAGAGGTGAAGTGTCGCTTGTACAAACTTCTTTCACCATAGTAATACATAGTGATTGGAGTATATAAATAAGGCGAAGTAGAGTAAGTATATACTATTTGGATTTATGTGTATTATTGGTATTATCTACAGTGCAGTACTGATATTGAGTTTTGTGGGTGAGGATAGAAGAGCAAGTCTTATGGTGGGTTATTAGTGAAATTTTTATCCTCGCTTTAGGGTCGATAAGGTGACTGAATTGAGTTCATAGATGTAAATGTACTGATCTATCGGATCTGTGAATCCGTTGTATGATAATGTAATACTGCTACTGAAATGGGTGTCAATATTTTGATCTGGTTTTCTATCTCAGTGTAAACTCAGCTTAGGAAGAGTGATGACATGTGGATTCGTGGTGTTATGTGTATCTTAATGGTTATGTTTCTGGCTGAGTTACATCGTGAGTATGGAAATTGAGGTGATTTTTATGAGAAGAATTTAACGATTGTGATTGAGATGAGGACTAAGGTGCTTTTTAGGCAATATGAGATAGGTACGAATTGGAGAGTGAGTGAGGTGCCCCTAATCTATATTGTTTATTTTGCTTTGGATGTAGTGTATGTGGATGTTTTTGATGTGGTCGAAAGATAAGGATGAGTGGTTTGTTTAAAGTGGAGAGGATATAAGACTGTCATATGAGTGGCAGTGTAATTAATATTCATAGGAGGTGTGTCTCTAGAACTAGTATAAAGTAGATTTAGCGAGTATAAGGTTATTGTGGTTGGTGAGTTAGGTGTATAGATCCTTACTATGTGATTGTATTTAGTCGTTTATGCATGATGAGATAACTGGTCTGGACGAAAAGTGTTTAAGAGTTTTTATTGGTACTTTATATAAGAGTAATATGTTGTGATTGAGAAACGCGGAATTCGGTTATGATTGAGAGCACAGGAGTGTAGTATGTGACACATGTGTCTGACATGCTAATGGGTTAGGTATAGTGTTGATGTGTAAATTATTAGGAATCGTTGGGATGTAAGGGTGCTCAAGATTTTGCGTGCGTGCTTAATGCTTAGTTTTTAATAATAGTGGTTAAATAGTTATGTCTCAACCTTGTGTGATAGTGTATGGTGTAAGCTGAGTGATTATGGATTTTGGTTATTAGTCATAGGAGTATAATTATTCAATCTACTTAAAAGTTTAACTTGTTTCACGCTATCCGCGAACTCTTAGTGGCATGCTAGGCTGTTGTACAAGAGATTGACTTAACAACGTGACGCAAGATGAACGTAATGATTAGTACCGTGATGTTGTGCTGATTAGAGAAAGGCGTAATCTTCGTTGAAAGAGATAAATATAAAACGTATGTTGAGATGGTTTGTGTCATAAGTGGAGAAAATGTATGAATCTGTCTGCTGCGTTGTGTGTATTTTTTTGGCGGTCATTAATGTATGTAAATCTGTGAGAAGAAGTCTCGCTAGTGGATAAGGGAACCTTGGAGTGGCATAGTGGAAAGACCATCCTGATGAGAGTCGCTGTAGATTCTTGTGTGAATAGGTGACACATGCAAACTGATTATGTTGATGAAGAATTGATAGACAGTTTGAAAGCAGAGAGGATGTTATAATGTGCAATTGATGATGGGACGAATCTTCGGGTGAGCTTTTAGTCTGTGGTCCGCGTACCAGAGGGTGTTCGTAATTTAACCTATCATTAGATGTTTACATAGTGAGGTGGCGTGTGATCTCGCGGTACATGATGCTCTACGTTGTTGGGATTTCTCTTCATGTTCATGATGTACAGATGCTCTGCACTAATTTTTGGTGAGATTCTAGTGGAAGTCGGTATGGCGTGAGAGGGGTTCTACTAATTTACTGACTTTTGTCATGTTCTCACATACTGTGCTTTTTTCTTTTCCACTGATGATTGTTACATACCCCAGTCACTTACTTATATATTTGATAGATGGCTTTCTCCCAATTTTGGTAGAGGGGACGAGGCAGTGTTGATTTAGTCATATATGACAGTAAATTATTTATACTATGGTTACCAAAAATATCTGCAATTATATTAAGCCTATTTATTATTCGTAAATTAATTGTAATTATTAATATATATTTATTAATTATTATTATTATTATTAATATTTAATTGTGTATAATAATTATTTATATTATATTAATAATTTATAATTATTATTTATTATATAATTATTTTATTTATTAATTATTATATTATATATTGATTATTTTATTTACTCTTTCAAAGTGATTTTTGATTTTAATAATTGATCTTTTATATCGTTCTACTTTACTATTTTAAATATATTTAGTTATCACAGAAATCACTAAAATATATTTTAATATAAATATTATAGAATTCGTCAAATTAATTCAACATTTTATTATTTTAATATCATACATTGAATTAAAGTATAATAGATTTTGAGACTAGATAAGGTAGAAAAGTTTTGGCGGTTTTATTTAGGCTGTACCTACATCTGGCAATGAACGGTGGGACGAAAAAAGTTGATCATGTTACATAGGTGCTGGTCATAGGACATCTTATATGTCATTGGATAAGAAAAACATAGGGAAAACGAGCAGTTGATCACAATGCGTTATATTTCTAGATGTAGTTCATATGTATATTTACTATTTATTTATTTATTTTGATTTTATAGTATATTCTTACATATTAAAGAATAGTAGAACATAAATCTGTGAATTTGATATATCTTACTCACTCATGTCTCATCAAGACAGCAAATTTATTTTTATTTTTGTTATGATATTAAATAATAGTTTTAAAAATAAGTAAACATACTGACAGTAGTGAGGGGCGAATATCATCAAAAAGTTGATTTTAAATTAATCATATTATTGAGTTTGTTTTTATAAATTTGTTTTAATCATTTAGTATAAAAGTTTTTAACTTGATATTCTGATTTATTATTCTGTTACTCTAGCAACTTGGGCTCAAAATGAGATTAGGTTGAAAGTTGCACAGGAATGTTCAGTAGGTAAAAGAATGTCATGTCATTGATATCCTTAACTCTCAAACATATATTAGCATACTACAAGATTCCTTCTCAGTATAATTCTTATTTTCTTTCGTGATCTATTGATGTTCTTTCTCCGAAAGTGATCTTGTTCTCTTGCATTAGGTGATAGAAGGTTAAATCGTCAGAGTATAATATCATATTATTCTAATTCTAAAGGGTGAATTTCACAAACATTAATAATACTTAAATTATAATTGGTAATGTAACTACTTTAAAAATAAGTACAATATAAAGTAAATAATTGAATATTAAAATATCAAAATAAGTATATTAATAGCTTAACTGAAGTAATAAAATAATGGTTAAAGTATAATCTAGAGCTCACGACTTAGCAATATAATAATATATAAATAGCGGTTAAAAATATAAACAAACCATTTATTATTAATAATAAATAAATGCATGTGTATTTGACTAGATTATACTCAATTATAGCACCTTAGTAGGTACGGAGAAACTAGATTGATAAGTAGTAAATAATAGATTTGAAATAAACATAATATTTACTACTCATCTAACTTATAGTAATAGGAGGGTTTTGAATTAAAGATTTAATATCTCACAGGGTGTAGTATTTGGTTACTCAACCTCTTAGAGATGAACTTATGTAAATAGATTTATTTATTTATAGATTCATTCAACAATACACTTTCATCGATCGGAAAAAGTCATACTGAGCTATTTATTTTACGATTTATTAGTATATAATATGAGAGAAAAGAGAAAAAAGAACAAGGTAAAATAGAAAAGGGGAGCTACTCACGGTCTTATTAAATACTTGGACCCTATTATAAACACTGCATAGTTGTAGTTTCTATGATTATACGTAAGTAAATACATAATAGACCCTATAGGTCACTAAATCTGGTGTATCATCCAGTATTGGGTATTGGTACCCAATTAATTATAACGTACGTTATATTTGTAATGTTAAACTTAGGTTGAGGATTCTTTAGATATAATTTATTGCAATAAATAAAATCATTATGATTAAGGTAATAATTCTTATTTATAGAAAATCTTATACGAAATATATATATTATTCATTATTAATCTACAATAATTTAGACTTCCTATCTAGTTGTGAGATTTCTACCTAGCCTAAGTGTAGTAAGTGTTATATATTAAAAGCACTGATTATAATTAGGATCACGTAAGATAGTTATATATATAATATATATAGTATTATTATGAAGTGGTAATTAAATCAGTAATTAAATACCACCCACATAGTATAATATGTCTAGCTATGGTCTATCATCTAATGCACGTCGTGGGTAATGTTCTGTTCTATTTTAGTCATTATGTAATTCTATCTTGTTTATTCGTCGATCAATTTAAAAAAATAAATTATGTTCGACCGTAATTTTAAAGGGGGCTCGAGTCTGCGGGGACAGAGGGGGGAGTTCATTTATTTCTTAGAGGAAACTCGTGGAAGCGCTCTGATATGTTTCGGTAGGAATTATCGAGCGACACTTTTTCACAACGATAGACGCATATAGTAGACGGGTGGTTCGTGGGTAGACTATTTATCCTGGTAGAGTGCGGGGATATTTCCCACACATCTTTCGTATCTAACTAGCGGAGTCGTAGGATCATTGTCAAGGTCGCTCCGATTTACTGATATTCTATTATATTGTGATAGGTTTTATATCCATTCTATGTGGTATTCCTTTAGTGTTAAAGCTAAAGAATATGTATAACTACAGAGATACGCAGTCTTTATGCGTTATTAGCGTATTAATATTAACTACTTACGACATATGAATATGGTATCCATAAAAAAGTAGCAAGAGAATAAAACGAAAAAATTAGATGATTATAAATACGTATACACTTTTTAGAGATTATGTTGGGCTTTGTGATTATCCGGAAATATTATAATTTGTATTTGACGTAGAGACCTGCGTTCTCCTGAGTTTTTCTATACTTCTTGTTCGAGATCTATATCCATTATTCTTTATTTCTTTTAATAAAATAATTCTGAAACTATATTTGTTATAATATAATATCTATTTAAATCTTCTAAAGTTCTATTAGTAACGCTATGTCGTTGTAGTTCTTAACTCATATATATGCTGTAGATATGCGTGATATGGTAAATCTTTAGCAGGTTGTGCTGGTATGTCGTTGCACCTCGTGAGTGTCGTGAGTTTATCATATGTAGGTACTATACATACTATATATTTACTCTATTATCTATTCTCGAATAGTATCATTTTATTCTTTGTAGTATTAATCAACATGCGTTAAACTTTATTACTTAATATACTATTATCTATATTAGATGCATCTAAGCTTAGCACATAGCTTTATTTACCTAGACCGTACTGTATAGTTTTGTTTAGTATTATCTATATCATATATATTTTAGTGTTATAGCTCTATATATATTATATTTCTAACATATAAATAGGAATACAGTGAATCCAAAGAGGAAATTTGTTTTCTTTTATTGCAAATTAAATTAATTTTATTTTTTTAAAGCGTATAATATGAAGCGGTAAACTTTTCCGATGAAATTTTCTTTGTCTGCAAATAAAAACAGGTCATAAATATATAAATATATGATTTATATTATTTTAATATATATATCGTATATATATATTATATATATATATAATATTATTAATAAATATATATATAATTTATATTATATCTTAATCTAATAAATCCAGGAAGGGATTTAGCTGTCAGTTGGACCCCAGCTCTTTTAGGATCGAATGCTTAACTGATCATTCTAGACATTTCTTGGCAAATGGTCACGACGCATCCTTGATTAACACTCCTCAGGTGAGGTTTGCCCTTTCGTAGAACAGAATCTTCTTCCATTAGGCTGAAAACTTCGTTCTCAGGAGCTTCCAGAATGATACTTGGCTTTAGGCGCCATAAGTTTAACGTGGCAAGGGTATACAAGCAAAAGGAAAGGACCGGGTTGCTAGCTGTCGCCCTTTCCATTATTATATATTTGTTATATATATAATATATATATATTATATTATATATATTATATATAATTATATATATAATAATTATATATTATTATATTTATATTATAATTATTATTATTTATATTTAATAATTTTATTTCTTATATATATATATATATATATTTATTTATTTTTTTTATATTATAAAATTAGAATATTTATAATTTAATATATTTATAATATATGTTTATATAT
>JABUQX010082447.1:25000-30000 GCA_015478945.1 Trachelipus rathkii | reverse complement strand
CGGTTTCCACAACGTTGTGTTTCACGCTCTAGTGGACAGGAGGAAGGTTCTATTTCCACCGCTGCATATCAAGCTTGAAATTGGGAAAATCTTTGTCAAAGCACTGAATGCAGAAGGAACAACTTTCGTTTTCCTGAGGAAAAAATTCCTCGCGTAGGAGAGGCAAAACTGCAAGCTGGTGTTTTTAATGGGGCCTCAAATCAGGAAAGTTATGAAAGATCCGACATTCATCAAAAATATGGAAGGAAATGAGAAAGCTGCCTGGCTATCATTCACATCAGTTGTGAACAAGTTTCTGGGCAATCACCGAAGTCGAGAGTATGAACATATTGTGGAAGAGCTTTTGCAGAGCTTCCAGGCTCATTGTGCACGCATGTCCATAAAGTTTATATTTTCTCCACTCTCGCTTACAGTACTTTCCAGAAAACCCTGGTTACTTTAGCGAGGAACACAGAGAATGGTTCCATCAGGATATCCGTGTCATGGAAGAGAGGTACCAAGGCAGATGGGATGTCAGCATGCTTACAGACAACTGCTGGTGTCTCAAGAGAGACATTCCACAAGCGAAACACACGAAAATCCTTGTGAAAACCATTTATTTTATTCCGCAATAATTGTTCCCTTTTGTCTTCTTATTCTTTACTTTAACATTGATTGTGATTGTCCGCATATTTTTATATGTATTTTGTACATTTTCGGATAAGGTAAAGCTAATATTTGGTGATAAAAATGTTTCGAATTGTAAATCAAATCCTTTCATAGTTACTTCCTCTATTAATTTAAATTACACAAAAACTTGACTTGATGAGGAAAATGAGGTACATTTTTGAATTCCGCATGCAGAAAACATATCATAATCGTTGGTAAACCTTAGACCTCTAAAATGTTGCAGACCAGTGCTGGATGTTAATATATTTGTACAGTGGTATGACCTTCACAGTCGGTGGCTTAGCAATGGTGACTTATGGTGATTGTGTAATAAAGAAAGAGCTTACTGTAGGCTTTATTAAAATTTTAATGAGATCTATAAAAGAAACAGAGACTAATTAGATAATAATGACAATAATAATAATCAATAATAATAATTAATAATTATATAATAATAATAATAATAATAATAATAATATAATAATAATAAATTAATAATAATAATAATAATAATATAATAATAATAATAATAATAATAATAATAATAATAATAATAATAATAATAATAATAATAATAATAATAATAATAATAATAATAATAATAATAATAATAATATAATAATAATAATAATAATAATAATAATAATAATATAATAATAATAATAATAATAATAATAATAATAATAATTAATAATAATAATTTAATACGCAATATTGTATAAAAAAAAAAAAAACTCGTGTACATGCTTTGCAGCAGACTTGTTTATTATAGTTTTTAATTAATATTAATGTCGGATTATATAAGAGTATATCGACGATTCATTGGCAAACATTGCATGCCTTGCATTCAATAAGAGGTCCCTTATATATATATATATATATATATATTATATATATTATATATATATATTATATACTATATTATATATATATATATTATATATAATATATTATATATATATATATATAATATATATATATATATATAAATAATATATACTATATATATACTATAATATATAATATAATATATATATATATATAATAATATAATATATATATATATATATATATAATACTATCATATATACATATATATTATATATATAAATATATTATATATATTAATATATATTATTATATATATTATACAAATATATATATAGTATATATATATATATACTATTTAATATATATATATATATATATATATATATATTATATAATATATATATAATATATATATATATTATATATATATATATATATATATATATATATTTATATATATATATATATCATATATATATATATACTATATATATATTTATATATATATATATAATATACTATATATACTATAAATATTATATATATATATTATATACTATCTATATATAATATATATATATATGTCACAATAAGTCCGTCCCTTGTACCTCCGCGACCCTCCAACAGATGTGTGGTCTTCCTTCTGAGGTCGTTGTCTAGGGTTGTGACACTTCCCAGGTCGTTACTGACTTTGATTCTTCTGGCAGACTTCAGTCTTCGTAAATTCCCGTCGAGCAGCTTCAGCCGTTGAATAAGAGCTTCCTTACTTTCCTCTTAAGTTCCCTCTTGAATCTTCTTTTGGTCCTCAAGAATAAGTGAAGTCTTCTTTAAGGTCCTTACTATTCCTTTTTCTTCTTACTATCCTTCAGTAAATCCAAGTTGTACCAGGAAGGTTTCGGAGTAATGAAATAATGAATAGTTATTCTAAACCCTTTAATTTCCTCACCAAACTTAAGTAATACACGTCAAGAGTCTTGATATGAAGAGCGGCGAACAAAGAATGAACAACTGTATGTATAAAGCTCGCTCTTTTATACCATTTTCTCTTAAGACGCTTACCAAAAATTATTATAAATATTTTTACAATCTTTCTTAAAATTATTCAAAATAAACTTACAATATTAGATATTATTGCAAAAACTCATAAAATTATTCTAAATAATTTTCCAGTCTAAAAAGTATTGAATTGATGATAAAATTACTCCATTCTTAAAAAATGATAAAAATACTAAATTAATTAAGAAAAGCAGGTCCGCACCAAAAATATGACTAAAAGCATTTCTTATGATGATAAAGTTGCTTATCCTTTCTTATGTCTGGATTCATCTGTGATAATATCCCCCTTATTAAGATGAAGATACGGATTCTGAGGATACATCTCTTCTTCATCACAACTTACAGATGAATTCTGGTAAGGTATTCCGCCCTTACATCTTCTCGTCTTGAAATTCTTGTGTCCTTTAATCTGAATTCGCGTTTTGATGTTTACTCTTAACGATTCTTCAGTCTTATCGTTTCGAAGTGCTCTTGATCGTTGTATGTGGTTCCCCTTTGATGCTTTAAGTTGAAGGATCATCTTCTCCTTTAAACAACATCTTTTCTTTTTCGATAGGACATTCTTTCCATCACGCGGTTCATTAGTTTTATTTTCCACATCTTCCCCTATCGTCAATTCTTTTGATACATCGTATTTTAAAACCGAAATCTGCGAAGCATAGTCTTCACCCAATAAGCACAGTGTCTGCATCTTATTTTCCAAATTATCTGGACGATTTTCGTTCATCTCTTGCTTCTTTCGCGAATTTTTAAAGTTCACTTCTTCAGTGACATGTTTTCCTCTACTGCCGTGGTTACGATCACGTTCTCCCATACTTCTGTGGGCTCCAAGATTTCTGTCAACTACGTTAGAGACGACTTTGTCGAGCTCCGACCCTTTCACCTGCAATTTCTTTTCACAACACTTTCCGTCGGTTGTCTTAATATCACGCCACACTTGGGCAGAATCTCCTGTAACTAAGGGAGTTGCAAAGTGCTGGGTCTTTTCATTAAATTTCGAACTCAAATCAGATTCGTTCCAATCCAGGACAACTTCTGTCGAATTGATTCTTGGTTCTTTTTCCGTTCCCAATTCTTCAGCGTCTAATTTAGCTCCTTCTGAGTGATCTGTTGACTGAATAGGAAACAATGTCTGTTTGACTCCACATTGAACTTCTTCCTGTACTCTCGAAGTTTCAAATTCTTGTTTTACTTCCACGCTATTTTCTTCAGCAACTACAATGCTATTTTCTTCGGTAACTTTTCCAAAGTCTTTGGCGGCGTCATCAAAATCTGAATCGGCTTCATTGTATTCTGATCGTTCCTCTATTTTCAAAATGTCACACGGATCTTCTATTTTCGGAGGTTCGTGTGTGTATTTCTTTGAGGCGTGTTTCTAGTTTCTGAATAACTGATCTGGATTCTCTATTTCGGATGGGTTCGTTCCTTCCTCACGTTAAATACGTTTACTCTATATTTTCCTAACTCGCTGCTTTGATTCAGCTTTTTCCTCAATGTGTACATTCTGGTGATTTTGCTGCCCTTTATGATTTCCTATCACCGGAGAATCGCAAGTCGATAGGAAGACATACAAACGCTTCAACTTCACCTTCAAAGTACGGAGTGTTAACGTAAATTCTGGCGTAAGGTGCTTCTCTAATCGTATTATCAACGAGGAGCAGTTTCCCCTTCTTGCCGTTTAACTGTTCAGGCAGTACGTATTCTCGCCTTACAAGTACCCCGGTACTTCCGGTGTCGCGTAATGCACGTACCGTATACCCGTTGACAGTACCTTTTGAAATCGGCATGTTGTTTCCTTTTTTTCCTATGATTTCGCCGTATGCCATTCTTACAATCGGTATTAACGTTCCATTTTTTAATTCAAGAGTTTCATCTTCTTCGTTTTCTCCAGTTTCTCGTTCTGGTATACGAACATTCCCATTCGAGATCATGCAAGCAGCGGCTTCTGTACCCTTGTATTTACCTCGCGCGTGGGTGTCCCCTTGGTTGAACTTGCGCTCGACGTATCTACCACCCCATTCCTGTCTCGGTTCTTTTCTCCAACGAGGATCGGTAGTGGTTTTATTGTTATAATTATTGGTGCCCATCCGACACTCACGAGCATTATGACCTATCCCATTACATTTGTAGCATCTTACCTCTGATGTCTCCGACACCCAATTTCTTCGTGAATCGTCGGTATCATCTTCATATTTCTTTGCTTTAGATGTAAGCGTTCGGCCGTGAGCTCTTAGATAATTGTCTGCTTCTTCCACCATAACTTCTAATGATCTTGTCGCCCTTTCCCTTAGGAATACCGTCAGATCTCTCGGGCATGTGTGCAGAAACTGCTCTACTGTAATGAGCTTTGCTACACCCTCATATGTCTTCTCTGTTCTCGAGAGTTCCACCCATTTATCTAGGTATGTCCTTAGTCTCTCGGCAAATTGTGCGGGTGTCTCGTTTTCTAATGGCTTTTCTTCCTT
>JABUQX010082447.1:17500-20000 GCA_015478945.1 Trachelipus rathkii | reverse complement strand
TGTTTACAGTCAACACATTTTTTTTTCTCTCCTTGTTTGAGGTCCCACTTTCAGACTATTTTCATTTTGGTCATTTTTATTATTTATTCCATAAAATGTTTTGAAAATATACAACTTTTTATTTTCTGGTATCTTAGTGATGGATTTAAAATTATTTATCAAGGATTATTAATGAATGAAAAAGCCTTATTCATCATTATTGTTTCAGTATTAGTGGGAATATGAATATTTTGTATGAAATATATATATATAATTATATTATATATATATATATATATATATATATATATATATATATTATATTATATTAATATATATATATATATTATATATTATATATATATATTATAAATATATTATTGGTATTAGGAAACGGATTTCAAAAATGTTTATCAAGGAAGGAGAACAAAAACCACATTTCTTGATTCATCGTTTCATTAATTTCAATAGTTGGAATATATCATATATATATTATAATTATATATATATATATTATATATATTATATATATATATTATATATATATATATACTATATTATATATATATATATTATTATATACGTATAGTAGATGCTGATTTTATACCCATTATTTATAATATTAACTGCTATTTTTAATTATTTATTTTGATTTGAATATTATAATAACACGGTTTTTGTTGATAAAAAGTTGTTTAAAATATTTCATTACTTGGGGAAAAAGATAATTATTTCAGGGGAAAAGGATTTGGCCCTTTACGCTATTTGTAAACTACGCTAAATGTAAATGTATAATTTAATGTCGTAATAATTAACATTTAAAAAAAAAAGATGGAAATTATGAAATGGTCAATGAATAATGTAGGTAGAGATTTTTATTGTTTTAATGTGATTTGTTGATATATATTATATATAGTATTAATATATATATATATATATATATATATTATATATAATATACTATATATATATTATATAATATATATATAATATATATACTATATATAATATATATACTATAGTATACTATAACTATAATATATATGAAAGAGATCCTGTGATGGAATTTTGTTTAGAGTCATCAAACTAAAGAGGTGAAAGGCAAGCACTTTAATACAGTTACGCAAGAGGGTTTTCCGAGTTTAATTCAGTCGCTTGGTTTAATATTTATTCTATAAAAATTTCGAACAGTTTATGAGATATGTTTAGTTCATATAGAATAGCGATGTTTGATTAGCAGAGATATGAAATATATTCGAGATATTTTCTTTTGGCTCAAATTATAAAATGAGGAGGTCTTTTCATAAATGAAAGGTCGAAACTTATTCGGAGTTGATTTGACAAACTTCATGGTTATTATCACAATTTAGTTGAAGACTGTGCATCCATGCCGCATGAATAAATGGATATTTATCGGAAACGAATCCGATCTTAATTCATTTAAAGCTATTGTGTAGCACTTGCAAGACATTCCATTCAAAATACCGTGGCTCAAACGGTAGAGCGACGGAGTCGCATGGCAAGGTCGCGGGTTCGGATCCTAGGTAGAAATTACATAGAGAAGTTTCCCTCCTTGAATAGGGCTATGTTCGTGAGGTGTGAACTTAAAAAAAAACCAACTTTTTATGTTGTGAACTTCGAAGCTAAACTGTTAAGTGTTGTGACGCCATTTCTCTAACGATTTCTTACGAAAAATAGAGATTTTGAAAAACGGATTTTTTGAATAGATTAAGTTTAAAAAACATAAATTATTCTTCGAAGTTTAGAAAGTTCTGTGATGCGGAGGAATTGTCATGATATTGATGAAGAGTTACTATTTTTTATATTGACCTTCATAAATGAAAATTGCTGATTTTTTTTCAGTTTAAAGATGCAATATATTTAAATACAAAATTGTTAATGAATATAGCGCCAATCTTTAGAAACCATTTTATTTTGGTTGGCTTTTCTCTCTACTGATAGGAACATCTTTGAGTTAATTGCAACCGCGTTCTTTATACTGAGAGTTGCATTTCTGTAAGGTAAAAGCTGTCATTTAAAGAAGAAAAATATCTCATTTAATTTTGGGGTTTCATTTTCACATTTTCTTGGAAATATTTCTCGCTCTTAAAATTTTTTTTTCAATTCCCATACAATACTAAAAATAGATTTATCTGACAAGAATAATTAAACCAAGTGTTGTTAATTCTAATTGCTAATGTCTAGTGGGGAGTCATAAAACAAATACAGAATACTAACTGCAGTATAATAAATTTTATCACAACAAATATCGCTGAAGGAATGAAAAATTCCTCTTAACAAGTAAACAGGAAATTTGCTCCATTACATTATGCAACTAGTTTTTTTTCTAATTTTTTAAAAAAAATATATATATTTCCTTGATGTTTTTCTCCTCGTCAGCCTAACATAAGAATTCGACGACCTTATATGTGGTTCATAGGTCACGGGTTGTAACAACCTTGGCTAGGACCAATTGAGGAAAGAAAGAAAATGCTTTGAGTAGATTTGCATGGAATAATGG
>JABUQX010082447.1:5000-7500 GCA_015478945.1 Trachelipus rathkii | reverse complement strand
ATAATCTTCTCGTTAATTACCAGAATTTAAAATTTAATGTTTAAATTTATTACAAACGAAAATAAGTGAAATACGGATTAATTTGATCCGTAGAACTTTTATCATTAAAGAATAGATATATATTCCAGTGGCTCTTATTTAATTAATCGCTGAGAAAGTCCGAACTATTCATTTATATCGAAAAGGGTTAATTATTTACCAGCAATTTTAAGCTTATTTTGAAACTCAATTAATCTCCATCTCTTTCTCAATAGGCCTAGTTTGTCCCTTTCTTGCTCCGCGAATCGTGGACTATCATCGCCATTAACCGTTTTGTGATCTTTGACAAATTAAAGGCGCAAAATTCACATTTGAAAATCAGAAAAAATATCAATTAAAGCAAAACTTCACATTTGAAATCAGAAAAATGTCAATGAAAAGGTCTTTGTAATAAAGGGAAAAAAACACAACCTTATAAAATACGTTAGTAAGGGTTGATTATCCGCTTCGTATGAATGATGTAAGACCATTGCTTATATCAATTTACATTGTTTCACATTACACATGACAATAAACTTATCTCCAAACAATTCCAAACAGAAAACTTATCATCTTTAATTTCATTGTAAGGTGCATATTTTCATATATAATTTCCTAACTATAATGCGATTATGTAAAAAAATATAAATTTTACTTCATATAGAACATACCGCTAACATATGTCTCGCTAGAACAAGCGAGTAGTTGGCCTTGGTGTCTTGTCGACGAGTCTGAAAAATTGTTTTTAAAAAACTTGGGTCCTGTACTGCGCAAATTGTCTTCCTAAGAGTCCACCTCCAAACAAATTATAGCAGTTCTGGAAGTAGCCTCCCGCTCAAAACACTCCCTCAACGACTTCCTGGAATATATAATAATACTATATATATATATAGTATATATATATATATTATATATATAATATATATATCATATTTAATAATTATATAATATATATATTTATATATAAGTTATATAATATATATTAATATAAATATATTATATATAAACTGCTACAAATTGAACGCAGGTGTATAGGGATTCAAAAATAACCCCTTAAGTTAATTTCACCCACTGCTGGGATGTGAACCTGGGCCTAGCAAGATGTCCGCGTAAATGTTGGACGGACCAACGCCACGATGGGACTGAAAAGTCGCTACGCAGCCCGAGCCGTGGACGGGTAAGAGTGGTGTCGTGGTTCCTGTTGGGTGGTGATACTATTCACCACAGGAACAAATTATCTCGGGCTTTTACTTTTAGTGCATCGTGGCGTGGGTCGGTGCAAACACTTCGCGGAATCTGCTAGGGCCTCAGGTTCGACATTCCAGCAGTGGTGAAAGTTACTTAAGGGGTTTTTTTGAATGACGTATATATATATTATAATAATATATATTATATAAGAGTAGTTATATATATATATATATATAATATATATATATTTATATATGATATAGTAGGATATATAATGATAGTATAATGAAGATATTGATATGATAGTACTATATATTAGTTTATATATATATATATACTAGGTATACTAATAATATATAGTAGTATGATATAGTAGATATAGTAGTAGTAATATATAATAGAGTGATATATATATATATATATAGTATAATATTATATATAATATATATAAGTAGTATACAGGTTATAGAAATGGATACTGCATTTTTTCTGAGAGATTTCGTCTCACTGAAAACTTTTCCTAAACAATTAAATTTTCAAATTTAAAAATGACATAGTTAAATGCTCAAGATTAGACCTTTTGAAAATATTAATTAATTATTATTTATTATTATAATTATTATTATTATACTTATTATTATTAAATTATTAGATTATTATTTATTATTAGTAGTAGTAGTAGTAAGTAAATAAGGAATAGTAGTAGTAGTAGTAAGTAGTAGTAGTAAGAAGTAGTAGAAGTAAGTAGTAAGTACGTAGTAGTAGTAATTTTGTCGCGTTGTAGTAGTGATGGCGATAAAGACAAATTGAAAAAACGTTTGGATTGTCCTTAGACTTTGAATGCATGTTACATTGTAAAACAAATTTCTATATACACGTAATGTCTTTAATATTGCTTTTATAGAATCTAAGATCTAAGTTTGATTGAAAACATTTCTCATTCATAGCGAATTCTCCCACTTTAGCTACATCCATAAACATAAAGTCAAGAAATTTAAAATAGAAAACATGAGAAAGGATTAGTTGAATCCTCCAAGTAAGACAAAATTTACATTACGCTGCAACTTAGAGCTGCTGATGATTTCATCAAGCATATGAGCCACTTTCTCCTCGTAATACAAAAATCCGATCGGACTTTCGATTCTTTTGCAACAATTTAACTGCCTTGTTTCCGTCGTTTCTTCTTTACGGAGAATTTTAACGTAATGAAATTTGGATTTTTGCCAATTGCTTGTTGAAGTTTTCGTTCGATTGCAGGGTTGGTGTTAAGTCCATCGCGGGCAGGCAGAGACAG
>JABUQX010082446.1:20000-35012 GCA_015478945.1 Trachelipus rathkii | reverse complement strand
AAGAGAGAAGTTATCCACGTAACGCGACTGATTATAGAACCCAGTACTATTACATTTATATATATATATATATATATTATATATAATATATATATATATATATTATATATTATATAATATATATATATATTAATATATATATATATATATCTATATATATATTATTATTATATATATACTATTAATATAATAATTATATATTAATATATATATATATATATTTATATATATATATATATATATTAATATATATATTATATATATATATATATATAGTATAATATATATATTATGTTTTAAAAAGAATATAAAAAAAAAACAAAATGCTGCTATTTATTAAATTTTATATAAATTTTCGCCCATAATATGTATATATAAAACATAGATATTTATGTTTCATATATATATAATAAATAAATTACATTATCAAAAATATACAGACTGAATGATTTGATAAGAGATATTAAATCTTTACTTGAAACTTGAAATTAATGAATCTGACAATTACAAAAGACGTCGATTTTTCAGTGTGCACAAAACAATGCAGGACCAGCTGACATATATAACAGTTTCTCTAATGCAAAGAGTTGCCTATTAGTATTTAAAACAATCTTTCTTTTTTACAACAAAATTGAGACTTTACAATTTAACCATATATTAAGAAATAATAAATATTAAACTGTTAAAGTGTTTTATATTTATTGGCAATATAATATTACGATACTTCGAGGATAAAATTTCAATACACAAAGCTTACTGCAGTAAAATCTAGCAGCAATATGACCAATGCACTTTTGCAAATCCGTATCTACAGACGAGGCTTTGAATAGCAAGCATATAATAACTACACAATAACACAATTACTTAAAAACACAGTTTAACACCTTTAGCTTTAGCAATAAAATAACGTCATATTTTCCAGACATTGAAAATTATATAACATATTATATTTAAAACACATATTACATTTACTTTGTAAAAACATAAAAACAAGACACTTCATGGATACAAAAATATACACACTAGCAAATAATAAATTGATAGAATATACAAGCGTTAAGAAGCTACCAACTATTATACATCTTGATTAACACAACTAGAATGAAGCGAAAAGATGAAAAAATTTCCTCGTTTTACTATTTATATAAATATAGTAATTTAGACTACGCCGTTATTATCCAATCACAATTTTAAATAATAAATAAAATGATGTATATATTTATCAATTAATTCAGTAAGACAAATATATACCAAACATTTAGAGAGAATGAAAATTGGTATTTCTTGTAAACTCGTACTTCGTTCTCAAGAAATGACAATTTTCCTTTGAAATCAAAATATAAAAGCTAACAAAAATTGAACATTGTGCGCTACCACACCTTATAAAATTACTAAATTTATTCAATAAATATTTATTTATATATATATAAAACATTTATATATATATATAATAATACGTAGTATCCTTACAACTGCTTTAATAATATTAATAATAATAATAATAATAATAATAATAATAATAATAATAATAATAATAATAATAATAATAATAATAATAATAATAATAATAATAATAATAATAATAATAATAATATTATTAAAGCTTTGTGAACAATCGACCAATGAGAATTCAGGTTTCAAAAATAAGTCTTAAAAAGTGAGTTTTCATTGGTTGTTGTTCACTCATAAAATACAAACATATTTACAATATTTTGACTGGACCTTTGCAGCGTACATCAAATATATATATAACAGAAAAAAAATATTGCAATGGCAATGCTTGGCCTTTACCTTAAAATACATAAATGAAAGTAATGTTATATATTTCATGTACAATCTGCATTACATCTTTGGCCCACCCATTGTGAAGCAAATTGGTACATTTTGCTTTATGTACATGAGGTTAAAACATTGGTTTCATTTACTCAGTGCTCCTTCTTCAGTAGAGACTTCTGATGATAAACCCAATGTATCGTCGGCATAAGATCTGCTTAGGTAGTCAGCAATGACGTTATCTCTCCCACTTATGTGGTTTAGGATAAATCTGAATCTTTGCAAGTATAAAGACCATCTCATTATCCTATTATTTTCATACCTCTTCTTATTCATAGCCGTCAGCGGTCTATGGTCAGACTGAAGGATAAATTCCTTCCCGTAGAGGTATGGCTCGAATTTTCTAATGCCCATAACGATCGCTAATGCCTCTTTCTCCAAAGTTGAATACCTCTGTTGTGTTACAGACAACTTTTTACTCCCGTAAGCGATCGGATGGAGAATTCCTCCGTCTTCTTGTAGAAGGACGTATCCCAGTGAAGTACCAGATGCATCCACTTGCAGCGTGAATGTTTTCTCCAACTCTGGCATTTTCAATATGGGCTTCGAGCTCAAAGCTTCTTTTAACTTCTCAAACGCCTGCTGATGTTTGGATTCCCACCTAATCTTCGTTGGCTCACCCTTCTTTGTTAAGTCGGTCAATGGCGCTGCAATCTGTGCATAATTTTTCACAAAATCTTGGTAGTAACCAGTGAGCCCTAAGAACGACCTTACTTGCTTCTTATTCTTAGGTGGCTCTGTTTTCTTAATTTTGATTACATTGTCTTCATGTAATCCTTTAGTGCCATTGCCAATAAAATGACCTAAAAACTCAACACTCGACGAAGCGAACTCGCACTTCGTCGGCCTGATGGTGAATCCCTCTTCTTGCAGTCTTTGAAGAACAGTCTCAATCGTGATCGTATGCTCACGCCAGGTCTGGGAATGGACGATGATATCGTCGATGTAAAAGTCGACATCGTTGATTCCATCCAGAATCCTGCGCATTGACCTTACAAGCGTTGCTCCGGCATTTACCATACCGAATGGCAGCTTGAGGTAATGGAAATGTCCGTCTTCGGTTGAAAAACCGGTTTTGTAGCAATCCTCAGGCTTTATTTTAATCTGCCAGTAGCCCTTGGCTAAGTCAAGTTTTGTATAAAACTTGTCCTTTGCAAATTTGGTAAATAAGGTCTGAGTTGTAGTCATGGGCTCAGGATCGAAGACCGTGATCCTATTCAAGGCCCTGTAATCTGAACATACTCTTTTACTCCCGTCCTTTTTCTGGACAACGACAACTGGTGCAGAATATGGCGACGTGGAGGGAACAATGATGCCCATTCTTATCATCTTATCTGTTTCCTTCTTTAGCTCCGTCCGCGTCGTAAAAGGTAACTTGTACGGCTTCAACCTGATGGGGGTGTCGTCTATAAGGTCTATCGCATGATAGTAATTCTTTGCGGTGCCAGGCACATCTGTAAAAATTCCTTCATGCTTCTCTAAGATCTCCATTAGTTCTCTCCTCATATCATCTGTTATGTCTTTACTAATCTTAGTGTCAGACAACCTCTCCTTTTGTACCATTGTGGGATCCATTTCCACTAGAGTGATGTTCTCTTCGTTCTCAGTGTCAAGGATCACTGCTGAAGCACCTATATTCACCTGATGTTGACCCATCTCTTCTTCCTCTTCTTCACTCTCCTCTCTCACAATGTACTTCTTCAGCAGATTGATGTGATAGGTCTTAATCACATCACCCACTTGGATCTTGTAATTATCCTTACCATACAACTCCACCACTGTGTATGGCCCGCCCCATCTCATCAACATCTTGTTGCTTGAAGTCGGTAGGAGAACAAGAGCTAAATCTCCTACTTTCAGTTTTCTGGTCTTCGCACCTTTGTCATAATCTTTTGTGAAATTTGGGCCTTAGCTAAATTCTCTCTAGCCAACTTTAGAGTTTCGTTTTGCTTTTTGCAAGTCAAAAACATACTATATGTTGACGCTTGCCTCTTTCAGGATTGATATCTGCCTGCACCAAATTTTCATGCAAATTTGCATCGGACGCTCGCACAGTCTTCATACAGAAGCTCGAATGGGGGACCCTGTGGAATCCTGTGGAAGCTCCCTGTATGCAATAATATGGCTCTATAACTTATTGCCACTTCTCACTTGCTCACTGGCACATTTCTTCCTGAGCATTCTCTTTAGGTACCGTTTAACCTTTTCAGTGAGGCCTTGACTTATTGGGTGGTAAATGCTGGAAAACTTCTGCTTGATGTTAAGCATCTTCGTTACATCCCTCATTAGATCAGATGTAAATTGACGACCATTGTCACTGAGGATTTCCTTTGGCACACCCAACCTCATGAAAATCGATACCAGGCTTTCTGTAACCTTCTGCGCAGTAATGCTCTTTAGAGGTACAGCTTCAGGATAGCGCGTGGCGGCATCCACAAGTGTTAGGACATACTGATGCCCTTCTGAAGATGGTGGTGAGATTGGTCCGATCAGGTCGATGATCACTCTTTGAAATGGCTCTTCATGATGGGATTGGGCACAGAGGTTATTTTCTTCACACTGAGCTTTCGGCATGTTCTCTGTCTATATATCTCAACACGAGTACAGTGTTTAGTTACGTCATATATGTTTGCCAGAAAGGAATGTTGGTAACTTTTACCCCATTGTCTTCTTACCCCTGATGACCCCCGAAGACTTCATCCATGTGCCACCTTCATAACTTACTTCTGTCTCTTTGTACAACCAAAGTAAACAGCTCTCTGTGGTTTTCCATAATTTTTGATAGTAACATTCTTTAGCTATATACTTGTTTTCACCTTTTCACACTGATCTCACATACTCCTGCTGTAGAGTGACATCGTTTTCTGTTTACTTTTAAAACGTCTTCCCCGATCGTTAATAGTTCTTGTAACTTCTTTCACCATGGGTTATCTCCCCTTCACCCACAGCTACAACACTCTTCTCTCCAGAACTTTGTGTGTGATCGACTGCATCACCTCTCAACATCTCACCTCTTCGTAAGTACGATCTGTTTCTTCAGACCACTTTGTACTTTCTTCAATTGATGTCACCTGGACATCCATTATTCCTGTGTCTTCTTCAACATCTATTAGTGGTTCAGTAGGGACTTCAACTTCGTCTTTTCCTGTAACTTCCTCATTCTCAGGTGAACATTGAGACCCAATCATCACATTTAGTGATGGCTCCGCGGTTGGCGCGACATCTTTATTATTGATGTCAAAAGATTGTGGCACTGACGGTTTCCCTCTGTAAGACTCTTCCACCTCCAAACTCGCCATTCCAAAATTATGATTTATTTGATCCGATTCTTCTTGCGAATCTTCCTCAGCGTTCTCAGCGATGGGGACCAGCATACTTCTACTGTTATGCTCGACCTCTACTTTACGAGGCCCTCGACACATTGTCGACTCCCATGCGAGATTAGGCTGACTCAGGGGCAATGCGCCTTTGACATTCCCAATGACCAAATCATATACGACTTCCGGCAGCACTGCTGCGGTTGTCCTACCCACGTAATAAGGGGTACCCACATCGATACTTGCGAGAGGAGCTTCAATCACCGTACCGTCCAGCAATCGTATTTTCATGTTGTCTCCAACATAACACCTCTTCGGTACGAATTTTTCTCGCACAACCACTACGTTACACCCGGTATCTTGGAGGGTTTTGACTTGATAGCCATTCACCGTCCCATACGTTACAGGTAGGTGTGACGTTTCGTCATTTTCCACCTTCTCTATCTCATTCAGGAGTTTCGGCTCTTCACCTGAGCAATTCAGGACTTTGTTGCCGCTATCAGAGACTCCGGATGCTCCCGTGCTCTTTGCTTCTTCCTTCTGTCTACCTGAATTATTTTGTCCTCTACTACTGTTGTTGAAATAAGGAGGGACTCGACAGTCTCTTGCGAGATGCCCTCTCCTTTGACACTTAAAGCACGTGATCACCTCCCTCGGCTCACTGCTACTGCGACGATAGTTCTGTCTGTCGCCGCTCCCACTTCCGATCCTGCTTTCATTGTTAGTCGCTCTCGATGCATGTTGGTTGCTACTTTTATGATTACCATTCGTGGAGTAACATTGCCTTTCGATTCTAAGTTTATTATTGTTATGTGTGCTCTTATCACGTGATTTGTGATTTGCGTGTGACTACTTTACGCGAACTTAAACGATGCGCTTCCATATATCCTTCTGAACTAGTTATTATCTCTTCTGGTGCTTTCTTCTTCGTTTCCCTTAGGTAGGTTGCGAGTTCTTTTGGGACAGTATTCAAATACTTATCCACTGAGAAAAACTCAATAAGATCATCTGGTGTCAGTGTTACATCTGCTGCTGTTATCCACTTTTTAAGAGCTTCAATAATCCTCTGTAAATACACTCTAGGATTATCATCTTCCGTAGGAGTCATAGTTTTGTACTTCGTACAGTACCCACTTTCCGTGAGTCCGTACCTCTCCAATAAAGCTCTTTTCAGACCTTCATAGTTCTTAAGCTCTTCAACAGTCATATTGTTGAACACAGGCACGACAGCTTTACTTATTGAAACATCTAAAAAACAAACGCTCGCTTTACGACAGGGATGTGTTCGCCTCCGCTTTTTCTCCAAACATTAACAGATTATTCCTTCTATATTGTTTTTCTTTTCATCGAGAATGGAAGTTTCAACTTCGGGTACTTATTGGCGTAGGAAGTGCTGTGGCTGCTCTGAGCGCTTTGTGCTGCTACTGCGCGGTCATGTTGCGCTGTTTCCCTTGCATCAAGCTTCATCTGAAGCATTCTTTCTCTGCTTCCAACTTAACTCTTTGAGCTTCAGCTTCAACCTTAGCTTTCTCTACTCCCGCTTCAGCCTCAAGCTTAGCCTTTTCTCTTTCATCTTCCAACTTAGCTTTCTCTTTTTCAGCTTCAAGCTTAGCTTTCTCCCTTCGCTCCTCTACCTCAAGCGCTAACTTTTTCTCCTCTAAAGCAGCAGCAACTTCTTCTCCTCCAGAGCAGCGGCTCATTTCTTTCACTCCAAATCAGCAAGCTACATTCTTTTTCTCTTCTAAAGCTAACTTTTCTCTCTCCAAATCAGCAGCTACTCTATCTTTCATTGCGGCAGTGATTTCCTTACCCGAAAGACCAGCGGATTTGCACCACTCCATAAACTCAGCGTTAGATGTAGCCATTGTTATATTTGTTGTATACAAAACAAATTACAAAATATATCGTTCGCTAACAAAGTCACTTTCAACGCACGAATCACAATCCCGTTTTCTACCAAAATTTTAAAATTTGGCTCCTATTGATAACGCATGAAAACAAATTTCTAACCACAAAATTACAAATGTATATATATATATATATATATATATATATATATATATATATATATATATATATATATATATATATATATATAATATATAATATATATATATAATATATATATATATATATATATAATATATAATATATATATATCTATATATATACTAGTTTAAACAATCTGTAGTAAAATTTGACAAAATCTTGCGGGAAAATAGTATTCTCGGTCCAGAACCCAAAATAGGTAAAATCGGGAACTTCCGAAAAATACTATTTTACTTCGCTCAACTTTGTAAACTTTACCGCCTATCTAAACAATATTAATAAATATATATATATATATTTTTATATATATATATATATATATTTATAAAGCATAAAATATAAAGTACTAAAATTATTCCAGTGTTTCTCTGTTTCCAAACGACAGGTATTGTTGCAATAGCAGTTTGCTATTTCACCAATACACAAAAAAAATCATATATGTTTAACTTCAATAAATAGTCCAAACGACTATATTGACAGTTAAAAAAAAACACAATATCAACATATATCATATATCAACAATTGGGATATTAGTTGCAACACTTGAACATTAACTCTGGCACAGGTCTTAGCAAAATTACAAATGAATGACCCTGAGCTCAAATATTCAACAAAATAGCAAAATGACTTTACTACAAGCAATTCATTGATAAAGAAATAATGACTGAAGGGTTATAATATAAGATCCCGCGACAGGAATACCCAATTTATAAATGTAGTGCGATTGGTTAAAAAGATATTAAATTCTATGTCATAAACTTACTCTTCCAACGTATAAACAAATCCTTTGGCCAGGCCCCCGTGACAATCCAATCAACTAACACTTTTTATGATTCTCAAACCTGTATTGTAACAGTATCCAGGCCTCCTGTTAAATGAGTTACCGGCCTGTGCAAACTATAGTGCAATTTTATACTTAAAAACTCACCAACTTATCTCCCTGAAGACCCTTCAAGTGAAACAACGGTTTGACCGAGTTCGTTGCCTTATGTGAAAACAATTCAGTCAATATGATTCCTTATCAATGAATAAACCTGTTTTATGATCAACCTTTTGATCATGAAAACCAATGTCTTTAAGACTTAAAATAATATCTACTTGAATATTTGAATAAATGAGAAAGTTAAAATATGTTTGGAAACACTCAAGGAAACTACTGGATTAATTTAAAATACATTTAATAAAATAGAATAATGAGAATCTCTGCTCTTAACAAAACTAGGTTTTTATAAATCATGAACTATGCAGTTAGATGTCCGAAAGGTTCACGTACATGCGCCACTAAATGTATAGAACCACAGTACTATATACCATTTTATATATATATAATATATATATATATATATATATATATATATATATATATATATATATATATTATATATTATATATATATATATATATAATATATGTTTATAAATATATTTTTTTTAAAAAAAAAAGAAATATAAACCAAAAAAAAAATATTTTTTATGCATTAAATTTGTTTAAAATAAACCCATAAATATGTATATATAAAACATAGATATTTATGTTCTTTATATATAAAATAAATAAATTAATGACCAAATTGAATAAACTGATTTATTTGATAAGAGATAATTATCTTTACTTGAAATTTAAATTGAATTCTGACATTACAAAAGACGTCGATTTTTCAGTGTGCACAAAACAATGCAGGACCAGCTGACATATAGAACAGCTGTTATTACAATGCACAAAGAGTTGCCTATTAGTATTTAAATAAATCCTTTGTTGCAAACAAAACTGTGACTTTGACAATTTAACCATATATTAAAAATAATAAATATAAACTGTTAAATGTTTTATATTTATTGGCACAATATAATATTTACGATACTTCGAGAATCAATTTCAATAACCCAAAAGCTATCTGCAGTAAAATCTAATGCAACAATATGGAACAATGCACTTTGAAAATCGTATGCTTACAGAAGACGCTTTGAATAGCAATGCATATAATAACTACACAATTCTTTAAAAACACACAGCTTTAAACACCTTTAGCTTTACAATAAAATAAACAGCAATATATTTTTCCACATTGAAAATTATATCACCATATTATATTTAAACACATATTACAATTTACTTTGTATAAAACATAAAAAGACACTTCATGTTAACAAAAACTATACACACTAAGCAATAATAAATTGATGGAATTAGAAGGCGTTTAAAGAGCTACCAACATAATACATCTTGATTAACACGAATGAAAGAGAAAAGATGAAAAATATTCTCATTTACTATTTATATAAATCATAGTAATTTAGATTACGCCTTATCCAATCACCAATTTTAAATAAATAATAAATGATGTATATATTTATAATTAATTCAGTAAGACAAATATATACCAGACATTCTAGAGAGAATGAAATTGGTATTTCTTGTAAACTCGTACTTCGTTCTCAGAAATGACATTTTCTTTGAAATCAAAATATAAAAGCCTAACAAATTGACATTGTGCGCTACCACAAGACCTTATAAAATTTACTAAATTTATTCATAATATTTATTTATATATATATAAAAACATTTATATATATATATATATATTATATATATATATATATATATATATATATATAATATATATTATATATATATATAATATATATATATATATATATATATATATATAGTATAATAATACGTAGTATCCTTACAACTGCTTTTAATAATATTAATATAATAATAATAATAATAATAATAATAATAATAATAATAATAATAATAATAATAATAATAATAATAATAATAATAATAATAATAATAATAATAATAATAATAATAATATTATTAAAGCTTTGTGAACAATCGACCAATGAGAATTCAGGTTTCAAAAATAAGTCTTAAAAAGTGAGTTTTCATTGGTTGTTTTTACTCATAAAATACAAACATATTTACAATATTTTGACTGGACCTTTGCAGCGTAGCCTTTGCAGCGTACATCAAATATATATAACAGAAAAAAAATATTGCAATGGCAATGCTTGGCCTTTACCTTAAAATACATAAATGAAAGTAATTTTATATATTTCATGTACAATCTGCATTACAGATGATAAGACGTCGATTTTTCAGTGTGCACAAAACAATGCAGGACCAGCTGACATATAGAACAGCTGTTATTACAATGCAAAGAGTTGCCTATTAGTATTTAAAACAAATTTTCTTTTACAAACAAAAATTGAGACTTTGACAATTAACCATATATTAAAATAATAAATATTAAACTGTTAAATGTTTTATATTTATTGGCACAATATAATATTTACGATACTTCGAGGAATAAATTTCAATAACACAAAAGCTTATCTGCCAGTAAAATCTAGCAACAATATGGACACAATGCACTTTGCAAATCCGTATCTACAGAAGACGCTTTGAAATAGCAATGCATATAATAACTACACAATTACTTTAAAAACACAGCTTTAAACACCTTTAGCTTTACAATAAAATAAACAGCAATATTTTCCACATTGAAAATTATATCACCATATTATATTTAAACACATATTACATTTACTTTGTAATAAAACATAAGAAAAAGACACTTCATGGTTACAAAAAAATATACACACTAATGCAAATAATAAAATTGGATCGGAATATACAAGGCGTGTAAGAAGCTTACAAACTTATTATACATCTTGGATTAACAAGCGATGAAGCGAAAGATGAAAAATATTCTCGTTTTAACTATTTAAGTATAAACTCATGAAATTTAGACTACGCCTTATTATCCCAATCACAATTTTAAAATAATAAATAAAATGATGTATATTTATTTATCTATTAATTTAAGTAAGACAAATATATACTAAACATTTAGAGAGAATGAAAATTGGTATTTCCTTTGTAAACTCGACTTCGTTTCAAGAATGACATTTTCCTTTGAAATCACAAATATAAAGCTACAAAAATTGAACATTGGTGCGCTACCACAGCCTTAACTAAATTACGAGTTTTATTCAATAAAAATTTATTAAAATAATATATAACAAACATTTTATATATATATATATATATATATATATATATATATATATATATATATATATATTATATATATATATATATATACGTATTTATACAACATGCTTTTAATATATTAATAATAATAATAAATAATAATAATTATAATAATATATAAAATAATAATAATAATAATAATAATATATAATAATTTTATTAATTAAGCTTTGTGAACATCGACGAGAATTCAGGTTTCAAAAATAAGTCTTAAAAGTGAGTTTTCATTGGTTGTTGTTCACTCATAAAATACAAACATATTTACAAATATTTTGACTGGACCCTTTGCGCGTACATCAAATATATATAGCAGAAAAAAAATATTGCAATGGCAAGCTTTGGCCAATTTACCCTTAAATACATAATGAAAGTAATTTTATATATTTCATGTACAATCTGCATTACAGATGATAAGACAGCAATTTCTAGCCTCAAAAATAATAATGACATAGTTATCAAACGCCCAGATAAAGGTGGTGGAGTAGTTATAATGAACAAATCTGATTATGAAAATTCAAACTATGCTTAATGATAATACCAAATATAAAAGAACTTCTGATAAAACTAACAATACAACTAAAAATAACATTAACAGAATCGCTTATGATATAAAAAACAAAAGAATTTCTGACAAAATTAAAAGAACTGGATTTTTATAATTTAGGACATACTATATTGAATTCCTAAAATACATTTAAACTCAGAAAATTCACCTTTGAGAACTGTAATATCTATGTGCGGAACGGTTACATCACGAATTGCCGCATATCTTGAAAAGCATTTCCGACATATCTTAATAGCTCTTCAAGTTAATCAAATAATGAAACTGCAATGAAATTAATCAAACTTAACTTGATACACTAAATATTGCTTACTTGATGTAGAGTTTTGTTCACAAATGTAACCAGTTCTGGAAAAGCGATTGACATAATCAATTAACGAAGTGTATCAACTCAAAATTAGCTACCCACAGAAATATCAGACAACATATGAGGAACCTTTTATTAATTTGTTGTACCCAAAACACCATTTAAATTTAAAGAAAACATTTATCTACAAACTGATGGAGTGTCGATGGGCTACACCAACTTGGACCTACATTTGCGGACTTCTATATGTCCAATCTGGAAAACAAATCCTTCGTAGAAACCAAACACGTTTAACCCCTATTTTACATAAGGGATATCGACGACGACCATCACTATCTTTTTGGAACATAGATTCATATACATCAATTCATCATAGAATTCAAGAGTTGTCATGTTTAAAATTTACATAAACGAACTTGGTTTAATATGCTATCTGTTTTTTAGACATCAAAAATCAGTGTTAATTCTGACGGCTCATTATCTACAGGAAATACATGGTCCAAACGGCCACTATAATGCTGTTATGAAATGGATCCTATTCACGCGACTATTTACAAAGATCTATAAGTAAAAGCTTTAGTTACAGAGCATACAACCTATGTTCAACTTGGAAAACTTTTGATGAAGAAATTTGCAGCATTAAATAAAATTTAATTAACTGTAATCATCCACAATATTTTGTTGAAAATTTAATTAATAAAACCATTACCAAATTATATAATAAAGAAAGTAAAAATAATCAGAAAAATTAGATAAATTTCTTCTTCAAAACTTTCAATTCTATAGACTTCAATAAAGAAGAGAGGTGCCTTTGTATTATTTTGAACTCTCACCTCAAAAACTTAAGACATCTCAAAAAAATAAGTCAGACGATACCATAAGTCCAAACACTGTCATCATCATGTTTATGAATGGAAACTCTAATATTCTAACATGAAGATCCAAAGTTGATTGTTGAAGAGAAAATAAAAAGAAGATATTGGAAGAAGAAAAGTGGCGCTGGTATCTCCATGATCTCTTACAGTAGAGAATTCAGGAAAGCAGAGAGGGAGGTCGGATCTAAAAGAAACTCTCTTATGTTTATCAATCCTGCTTTTTTAATTATACGTCGAGATATACAACGCATTCAGCAGGCACCTTGCCAATGATTAAACCAATAAACCCTGGAAACACTGGAATGATTCCTTTGTTTCTGATAAAATTTGAATTGAATGGTAAGTTATGCTTTATTGACTTACTCTTGAATGTGAACGCTTAGGAATGTGTTTGATAAGACGGAATTTAAGAAATCCATTAAAGGAAGTTTTTAGGTTTATATTTATGTTAGACGAAACCGCTCCGGGGGAAATCCGTAAATATATATCTTCTTCTTCTCTTGAATTTTTTTTCAAAGATTATTTTTTTTGTTATATTACAATATTGTACAAAAAAAAATAAATATTTTAGAAACGTTAGAAATAAAATCAAAAAACTTTTATTATTTTATTATTTATATTATTATTATATATATTATATTATATATATTATTATTATTATTTATTTATTGATTATTTTAATTATTTATTTAATTTATTGGATTATTTAGGTACAAGGGTGGTTGGGAGAAAGAAGTGGGTATGCTCAGTTTGTTCTAATTATTTTTTATCAGTTTATTATTAACATCCTTTCATCTTAAGTATTTTTCTTATTTTTTATTTCTACTAAATGGCTTTATAACAGTATTTTAAATTTTTTAATCCCGATAACTTTTAAAGAATGATTTTTTTTTTTTTTTATTTTATATAAATAAATATTTTTTAATAAGTTTCTTCTATATTTCAATGTTATAGAAAAATTTAAGGAACTAATCAATATACTACAAACTTTTTTTATTGTATGAGTAAATTTATGTGTGAGACGAGCTTCTTTATTATTATTATTATTTATATTATTATTATTATTATATTATTATTATGGTTTATTTTTATTGGTCGGCCTTTCTCTTTTGCGTTCATTTTCTTCACACACTCATCCACCAGGCAACATCTTACTTACCACCATTTATCCACATATCATAAACACATACCTTATATTCCCACCCCTCTTCTAGACAACCATCTTAAGACACATCCCTACTACTATATTACCCTGTGTGCGGGCGCGAAGAAAGAATTGCCCACAATGTATGTTCTGCGTGGTGTCGAAGAAGCCGACTAAGGGACGGTGGTTAGTTGGGATTGGGTGGCTGCCCACTACAACCTATCTCTTGCTAGGAATGCTGATCATGGCCTCGGAGATGGTCGTTGAATTGCCTAAACGGCCTTTCTAATCTTTCGGCCTACTTTTGCTTCCCTAAATTGTATATGAATCGTATTGGGTACATGGATGTCAGGAATAATGGTTGAGGAAGTGGTGAGGAATGTATTTAGAAGGGCAAATTTGATTTGCTCGCTGTGACTGAAAACAAAGATGAACAAGGTAACGGTGTGAAAATGAGCTGGTTGCTGGTGTGGAAAGGAATGAGAAGGGAAGAGAAAGGAGTTGCAATTTTGAGAGTGACTTGTGATACAGAGCTATGATAGTGACTTTGTGACATCCATGTGTTGCGAAAAAAAAGTTTACTAAGAATCTAATGGTTAAAAATTAAGTTTGAAAGTCAAGGTTATGTTGTGGTTGTGATCGTATGGTCCATCTGAGGGAAATTGTTGAAGAGGACATGATTTTCTGGCTGATAAATAGAATTGATGTTGTGTTGTTCTGGTGGGGTGAGTAGGAGCTTCAAGATGATTTTTGTTGGGGATTCTAAATGGTTATAGGGTGATCCAGAGAAGGAAAAGAGATGGTATTTACATAGTGGTTTTGGGGTTGGGGATAGAATTAAAGTAGAAATGAGTATTGGT
>JABUQX010082446.1:0-12500 GCA_015478945.1 Trachelipus rathkii | reverse complement strand
TTACGAGATCTGAAATACTATGGGCATTAAAGGTGTAGTTGGATGATTAAATGTTCTTTAAACTCGTGTGCAAGATATAGGCGGAAACATTTAATATGTTTTCTAGTAAGTGCGGCTAGCTTCAAAATTTTATAATTGGGCCGATGGAAATGTAAAATCATGTGATTAACCATGGACTGCTCCATTTTTCTAGAAACAAAGCACAATACACTCTCTACTCTGCAGTAGCTCAATTCTACCCTTTTGAATTAAAATTCAAAATATTTTTGGATTGTGATTGGCTTTCTAAGAGACTTGATTAGTTTTTTTTTTCTATAGTACATGGGAAATCAATGTTATGTGGAATTGGGGCAAATTATTAAATTAAGGCTGATATTTTCGCATGGAAAGGAAATGCGACGTGGAAGGAGGGTTTTCTATAAATTAAGCAATTTTAATGGAGAATCTGAAAGAACATAGACTGATTTCTCAAAGAACAGTGCACAATGCCTATAAAAAATCTCATTGAAAGTATTCATTAAAGTTCCTACATCTCCCAAAAAAGTTTGCAAACTGAAAAGTATAAAAGAGATGAAGATAAAACAAATCAAAACCTCTAGATACACCACAATTAAAAGGTTTGAAAAAAGGAAATTATCCATACAGATCTAAAACTTGAAGAGCAGAGAAAGGTGTTAAAACTGAAAGCTTTGACAGAAGAAGAGGCTATAAAATCAAAAAAATTCAGATGCTTGAGAAGAAAAGGTTAACTAATCTCCCCATTTAGAACTTTGTGATCAAAGTGGACGTTATTCACCTAGCTATTACCTATATGCTTTAATTATTTTCTTTTTGTATTAAATAAAACTGTTTACTTTTGGAAAAAATATAAAAGGAATGCGTTTGTTAGCGCGTGAGTGTTTATTAAAGACTCATCCTCATGATAGAGATACAGTTTGCTAATGTAAATTTTCCCAATAATTTAATGTGATGAATGAGTAAATAGGTCTTTGAATAATGAAAATAGATAAAATTTATAAAAAAAAATGAAAATTATATATATGAATCAGATTTGAAAAAAGTATAAAATTATTAAATTTTTCAAATATCTAAATTTTTAGTAAACCAATATAAATTGATGTATTTTTGCTAAATATTAAAAATATAAATAACATTAAATAGAGGGCTATGTGTAGAGCTTGAGCATAAACTTTTTGGATTGGAGTGAAAGCAAATAAATATTTTTCTTTACTATAAAATATTATTTATTTTCTAATCATAATTGAAAATAAAGAGGTCTTAAGCCAGAGTAAGATAATTTTAAAATGAAGTCCAAGCTAGCGTCGACGAGCTCTAACAAAAGGTTTACCAACTCTGCAGTCATAACATTATAAAAGTATATATAAAAAAAAAGTGGTCAAGGCAAAGGGTTAAAAGTGACAAAACATACATTTTAAGATACAAATAATTTGATGTTTTGACTTTCATTGCTCTTAATATTATATTTTTTTTAGAACTTTTTGAACATTTATATATCTAAATATATAAAATTTTTATACTATATATATATATAATATATATATATATTATATAATATATATATATATATATATATATATATATATATACTATAATATATATATATTTATATATTATAATTTATATATTATATTGTATATATTATATATATATATGATACTATACGTAATATATATATTATTATATATTAGTATATATATAAAACGTATGTATATATATATTATATATATATTATATATATTATATAATATATATTATATATATATGAGATAATACAAAATAATATATATATATATATATATACTATATATTAGTATAGTAGTATATATATATATATGTAATATCATAAATATTATATATAATTATAAATATATATAATATATATATATATAAGTATATTATATATATGTGTGTGTGAGCCATTTGGGTCAAGTTGACACTCGACTTCAAATATATAGTAATATACATATATATATATAATATATGTATATTATATATATATGAAATATAATATTATATAGATAATAGTATATATATATATATATAATATACATAATATAAGTATATATAATATTATATATATAGTGTATATATATATATATATAGTATAGTATATATATATATATATATATTGATTATTAATAACTATTATATAAAGATTCCTCGTGGCGGCAGAAGGTTGACCAAACTGACGTCCATATCGAAGAGGTATGCTGGTTCAAATCTCGCATTAGCAGTTGGAGTTTATGCACCTGGGTGCGGCGGAGAATTAAAATCTCTTGACTGCAAGCACGTTGGTGGTGCTGGTTTGGGCATACCGGTTCTTAAAGTTTTGATTTCTGTAGTCCCCGTTGTTACCTTCTGAAAAGGGATTAAAGCACGCGTTAAAAGGTATTATATATCGTGAAGATGAATAAAGATAATAATATATATTATTTAGTATATATATATATATTAGTAGAAGGTTGTTGTTATATATATATATACATATATATAGTATACTATAGATATAGTATAATAGGTATATATATATCATTATATATATTATATACGTAAATATATATTACTGTTATAAGTATATATTATATATATCACTATATATGTATGCATATATAGTATATTATATACTTATAGTATATATATATTATATATTATATATATATATAATATATATATTATAATATATAAATATAATATAGTATATTATTATATAGTATATATATAGTTATATATATGTAGTATAATATATAATAATATATATAATATATATATATTAGATATATATATTAATATATATATACTTTTGTATAATGTGTGTATATATATTATATATATATATATATATATGTGAGTAGGTACGATATTTGACTAATATACCTTATTATATATATATATTATATATAAAAATATTAGTATATATATAGTATTATATATATATATTATATATATATAGATATATATATATATATTATATATATATATATATATAACTTATATATAGTATTATAGTATATTTAATATATAAATATATATATATATACTGTTATATATAATGTATATCATAATATATATATATATATATATTATATATATTAATATATATATATAATATATATATATATATATATGATAGTATATAATAGCTCTATATATATATACTGTATAGTGGTATATATACATTATATTTTAACTTTTATAATTTAAATTTAGATTAGGTTACTACCTTGTTTTAATTAGGTTAAAATTAATTTTTGGATCATGTAGGTTGATCTGCCTCCATCTCCATTATACATTATTTCTAATTGCATGAATTTGAACACATTTCATAAAAACTGGAGTAGTAAAAATTGAGTTAAATTTCAATGAAACGTTTTGGTATTATAGAAATAAGTCTAGTGCTTCACACCTATAAAAATTAGTTTAACTAACTAAACTCACATTACCTTTACTTTATATATAAATATACTTCACCTATATTTTAATGTAATATATTTTTATATGTAGAAGTTAGAAAACCATACATATTTTACAGAATCGATTTTGTACACTTTATTTGATTTGCGTTAGATTGTAAAAAAATATTGATTTGAACTTAAGATAACATATAATGCAATTTTTAAGCTTATTTTTTGATTTTTTTTTTACATTGTGTGTTTGTGAATATCACGCTAATCATATTGTTTTGAGTGTATGAACTCCACCTCGATGGCAACTATGAGAGCATTTTATCTTAGGGGGAGTAATTGCCTAGCCAGTGGATTATTGAAAAAGTAATAGTAAAATATTGCTTTCATCATATAAATTTTGTCTATAAAAAAAATTCTTGTAAATAAAGGGATAATCTGATTTAAGGGTATCATAAAGAAAGTTTTTGAAGATTTTAAAACGTTTTTATGAGGTATTTTATTTTTTACATTTTTATTTCTTAAATCTGTAATTATTTATTAGAAGAGCCCAGCTTTCGATTTATTTTCATGTATTTTTTCCTAAAAAAAAAAGTGGAAATGCATGGTTCAAACGATGTTGTTTCCGATAGTACCTATATAATATTTATATATGGATTATGATATATATATAGTATGATATATCTATATTAATATATATATATATATATTATATAATTAGTGAGTATATATAGTATATAGTATACATATATATATATATTTATATATATTACCGTATATATATACATTTATATATATATTATATATATATATTATATATATATATAATATATATTATATATATATATATCTATTATATAATATATATATATAGTTATATATATATATATATATATTATTATATATATAATATATATAAATATCATATATATATATATATATAATGTATTATATATATTATATATATAATTATATATAAATATATATATATATATATAATATATATATATATATATATATATACATATATATACCTAATATATGTATAACTATATATGGTGTTATATATATATATAAATTATATATATAATATATAATATATGTATATATATATATACCTATATTATTATATATATATACTAATATATATATGATATATATATACTTATATTATATATTTATTTATAATATATACTATATAATATATTAGTATATATTAATATATTATTTATAATTATTATATTTTTTATGATTGTATATTATTATATTATATATATGATATATAATATATGTTATATAGCTATTATATATATAGTATATGTATATATAAACTAATATAAATTATTATATATATATATATATATAATATATAATTAAATATTAAATTATAGTAATATATATAATATATGATATAATAATATATATATATACTATATATTATATTATATTTTTATGATATAATATATAAATTAATATATAAATTATATATATGATTATATATATATATAATCAATACTTAATTGTATATTATATTAATATACTATATTATTATTAGTCATATATATAATATTATAATATTATAGCTGAATAATATTTATATTAGTTAGTAGTATATATATATATATAATATATGTATATATATAGATATATATTCTTTGGCAAACTATTTTTGACCATTGTGTGTTACTTTTTTTGTATTTTAGTCGACCAAGTACTCCATGAAAGGCAGGTTGGCCGTAACTTTCAAATAGATTTTTGTGTAAACTATAGGTGGTAATTGTAAAGTTTTGTCAATTCATCTGGACTCATTGACAATCTACTGACGTGTCCATTATGCATTTTATGATAATTAATCTTTTAGTAAAAAAAGTTTGATGCTGGTATGAATTTATATGGCATCCCTGTGTATCTTTGATGTAACAAAGATGATTTAACGTTTACTAGACATATTGACACAAGTAAAGCTGCAGGCAATGATGGTATATATGGTAGAATCTTGAAGGAGGGAGTACCAGCATTGCAAGGCACGTATTTGATTCTTTAAGCACAATCTACAACATTGGTGATGGGTACCAGATGACTGAAAGTTGGCATATGTTGTTGCCTGATTAGAGGAAAGGTAGTAAAGGAAGATTTGGGAAATTATGTCGTACGGGGTAACAGTCTCTGGTTGTAAATTGTTTCAAAAGTTAGATCTGGAAAATGCTGCTATCACACAAGCGTAAACTCAGGCAATGGATGGTATATTATAGGTCTTAGAGATTTCTGTGAAAGAGAGGGTAGACCAGGCATTTGTTAAGGCCGAGCTGTAATTGATTTTTAAGGCAATTCTACAACATTTTGGTGATGAATTGTTGACATGCTCGCGCTAACCAGATGAGCTTGGTCTATAATCGGATTATGTTGTCCTTATTAGAGGAAAGTAGTAAGGAAGATTTGGAAATTATTGGTCAGGTAGCTTAACATCTCTGGTTGTAAATGTTCTTGGAAAAGTTACTGAAAGGACTTCATATAGAGAGAAATAATTTAGAAGATAACAATGGTATTTGAGTAGTGGACTCCCAGTGCAATGTTTCAGAAAGGGTAGGTCATGTCTGACAAACCTTTAGAATTTATGGGATACATTACTGACTGAATTGACCGACGGAGATCCGAGTCGAGTTATTTCTATATTTTAGGACTTTAGGCAAAAGCTTTGATAAGACGTGTTATATAGGCTGATGAAGAAGTATTGGCAATTGGTATAAGTGAAGATGGTACAATGGGTTGCGAGATTAAAGAGTGGTTGTGAATAAAAACAGTGTGTACAACTAAATGGGCCACTAAATCATCATGTGGAAAAACTTGATTAGTATTGGTGCCCACCAGGCGGTGCGATTGCATGGGGCCCTACTATTGATTCCTCTATAATGATTAGTATTTATATATATATAATATATATATATATTTATATATATTGATTATAATATATATATATACTCTTAATATATATATATATAAATATATACTTTCATCTTATTATATATATATTATCTAATATATATATATATTTATATGCATATATACCGAGTAACATGGGCTATTCGAAAGGGAGCTTCAACGAGGGGGAAAAGGGTTCACCTTGGAAAAAAAATTTTGAATAGATATAAAATGGTAATTATTTAAAATATAGAGTGAGCAATATTTTTAAAATTTACCAGTATTTTTCAAACTTTAATTTGAATATATTTATAAATTAACTTTAAATGTGATATTAGAGCTCGAAAATTTTTTTTATATTTTCAGACTGATTTTTTAGGCAATTTTCAAAAAAAAAATTTCTAAGATTTATATTTAGTGCGCCAAACAAAATATTAATCATATAAGTCTGGCTCAAGCAAAAAAGATTGAAAAATGATAATAACTAAGGCATTGTATTTTTATGATCTTAATTATTTCAGCATTAACAGATTCTTTAAAATAAAACGTTTGAAAAAGTGGGGGAAAAGGGTTCAACTATTAAATGTATTTTAATTCATGAAACACTTTAAGTATTTGAAATGACTTAAGGTAAGATTTTCTTTTTGTCATCCAAATATCTGTTGAAGGTTTAATGTGAGATAATAACATGATTAAAGTTTAGTGTGATTCATCAGTTTTCCCCCAAAACATGTGGTTAATACCTTTCCCCTCCAATAAAAATTTTCTGGGACAATTAGATTCTGTGTCAAATATAGAAGAATTTTGTAAAATCTGTTAACATTGACTCATTTTCATTAAAGGTACTTTATCTGGAAGTCAAATACTTTGAAGGTTTAATATATGCAATTAATGCATTATTTATAAGTTACTCTTCGAAACCCTTTTCGCCCTCTTAAGCTGCTATGTGAACCCTTTTCTTTTGCCGCAAAAAAATTTCCTGCATCTTATATCGTTTAAAAGTCAAATTGAAAAAATTATATATAAATTATATAACTATATTCTGTAATGCAACGTTCATTGGGTAGGCAGAATTAAGATTGGCAAATGAATTTTTAAGTAGTATTAAAAGTTGTTCGGTTCTTCACCTAGGTTACTCATATATATAAGTCTTTGTTAACTACGATATGATATGTGGAAATGGCTTTAGTCTGTGGAACCAAGAAAAGGATTTAGGTGTTCTTTATAAACAGTAATTTGAAAGTAGCTAATCAGTGTTTGGGAACAAGGAAATAAAGCTAATAAGATGCTGGACATAATAGTAATCCGCTATATCATTGTTTTCTTTAAGATCGAGTTAAGTAATAAGTAAATCGTGTAAGTTATAAGTATAAAGCTATGTTAGGCCAGTCGATAATAGAGTATGTGCACAAGCTCTTGGCCCCCTTATTAAGCGAAAGACTTAGGGATAGGCTAGAGAGAGTGCAACATAGAGCAACAAGGATGATTTCTGGGTGTTGAGGGTAATCTAATGACTTAGAGGTGCTGAGGAAGTTGGATTGTCTTTCTGTAGAAGGCGATTTCTCAGGGGGACATGTGATACCAGGTCTACACGAAATTAATTTACCACTTATTTTGATATACGTGAATACCAATAATAATTCTTTATAGTTAGAGCAACGGCAGG
This sequence comes from Trachelipus rathkii, assembly GCA_015478945.1. Taxonomy (NCBI): domain Eukaryota; kingdom Metazoa; phylum Arthropoda; class Malacostraca; order Isopoda; family Trachelipodidae; genus Trachelipus; species Trachelipus rathkii. The sequence goes on along the minus strand of JABUQX010082446.1, from coordinate 4,493 downwards.
AGACAGGGGATGGCATAACAAGAAAAAGTAGGAAGGATTAAACATCGCCATCTCGAATATAGAAAGTATTCTTTCAGCAATATTGTTGTTAATTTGTTTGTCAGACTGCGTCCTTTGAACCAGGAGGATTTGGTGAGTGGTGTCCAGTGCAACTATTAGAAAGGATAGGACGTAGGTATTGGAATGGTATTGGGTATTCATAGATAGTATATTTTACGAAGCCAATTGGCGGGTTTTTTAGTCAGTAGTTATTAATTGTAGATGCATGTGTTGACGCATAAGCTTTCAAATTGTATCTAAAGACATAATATGACATGTATGCACATTTACGACACATTACTTAGAGGTACTAGATATAGAATGCCACAGTGGGCCTAGTTCGGGACTTGTTTCCCTGTCACCCTTTAACCAACATGCTCATTGCAAATTCCACAAAGCACCCCAAGGGCCGTTCAAATTACTTGTAACTAAAAATCCGCCATGTGTGTGCGCTGTAGTTAAAAATAATGAGTAATTATTATATGATTATCCAAACTAGTCCACATGCTGATTAATAGCTAATTAGGGGGGTTCTCCATACACTCGCGCCACTATCTAATATTAATTAAATACTATTGTAACACTAAAAAGCCCGTTCAATTTGGCTTGTCTAATTATATTATATGTATACCCAACCCATCCATATACCTAATCCAATTTTCTTAAATGTTGCCATCGAATCACACCATACTCAAAAAAACCTCCTGTGGCAGAAAATTCCTAATAATTTAATCAGACTCCCTTCCTTCCATTACTGAGATGCATTCTTCGTTTATCACAAGTATGCCTCTCGAGCTTGTTCTTCTTTAAGTTTTCTTTCTTTATATCTGCTTTCCTCCTTGTGTTCACCCGTGGTTCGAGTCGTTTCTACTATGATAGTTGATTTTCACTCTGTTGTCTCTGTATTATTCAAGAATGTAATATTATGCTAGGACTTGTATCATGTCCCTCTGATAAATCGCCTTTCTACTACAAAAAACTTTCCTAACTCCTTCAGGCCTTCTCTCTCATAGCTCTATACCCTCACACACTAAGAAAAATCATCCAATATGAATAACCCTACGTTGCACTCAGCACTTCTATGCATAACTTTAAGTCTTGTTTAATAATAGGGCCTCCAATACTTGCTAAACCGAATACTTTACTGGGCTAACATAGCTATTATACAGTTTACTATAACTTTCCTTACTTTTGTAAACAACATTGCGATTTATTATGCCAGCATCTTTATAGCTCATAATATTTCTATTCCTTGCTTCCAAACACGATTAGCTACTTTCAAATTACTGCTTATAATTCCACCTATATCTTTTTCTTTGGTCCACCAGGACTCAATCCAATCCCATTCATATCGTAGTTTGATTCTATTTGAGTAACCTAGGTGAGAACCTTACACTTTTTACTATTAAAATTCATTTTGCCACTTATCTGCCCAACCAAGAAGTTTATCAAGATCATTTTGAACTTATAACATCCTTCACCATTCCTAACTGTGGTGGCCACTTTAGGTATCATCTGCAAACTAGAAACCTTGCATTTAAGTCCCTGTCTTAATCATTTATTATAATATATAATATATATAGTATATATATTATTATATTATAATATCGATACCTCCTATATATTAGTGTATTATATATATATATATATATATATCTATATATATATATATTGTGATGGAAACGATATGAGTGGCTCCCAGCACGAACCTCCTGTGGTAGACACCACTCTTCCACTATTTCCCATGATGAAATTTATTGCCATTTAGTTGTAACACACTGGTTATTTCTATTTCGCAATCAACCACTCTTTAGTCCAACCATTACCACTCCAAATATACCACATTGCCAATACCTTCTTCCATCACCTTTATCGCTGATGGGAACTTATCAAAAGCTTGCTAAAGTCTAAATATTACAAGTATTGCAACTGGATAATTTTTTTTTCAATGCATGTTATATCATAGTCTTCAGAAATTTCCAAAAAGGAATGTCTGACAAGACCTACCCTTCTGAAACCGTACGGGAGTCATACATACCTTGCTAATTCTTCTAAAATTTCTCCTATATGACCTTTCATTAACTTTTCCAAACCTTTAAAACCAGAGATGTTAAGCTAACTGGACTATAATTTCCCAAATCTTCCTTACTACCTTTCTTATAAATAGGAACAACAATGCTGCTTTCCAATCATCTGGTACACTCACAAAATGTTTATAGATCGCTTAAAAATCAAATACAGTCCCTTTGCAATGCTGTTACTACCCTCTTTCAGAATTTCTACTATATATACCATCAGGGGCTGCAGCTTTACCTGATCAAATAGATGTTTAGTAAAGGTTTAATATCTTTTTACGTCAAATTCAAATTTTCTGTAGTCTATTTGTTACATGCATACAAAAACATTAGTCTCCGATAATATTATCTAATCTTCCTTCCCAGTAAAACACTGAAGCAAAAATAGGCATTGAAAATATGGCCAAAACTCCTTATCTAACTTTACTAATTTTCATCAATTTTAATTAGACCAATTGTCCTATTCTACTTTTTAAATTTATAAAAGCTTAAAAACTTCTTCAGATTCTATTCCTTGCTAAATTAAGTTCTGCCTCTCTCTTTGCCTTCTTATTGACTGGGTTAAGTTAATTTCTATTTTTCCTATAATTTTCCAAATCATCTTCCCTATTACTACCTTTGAAAATTTTAAAACATCTACGGCTTTTCGATGATAAACTTATTCCATCCAAACAGGTTTCTCTTCGACCCTAATGGTTTATCTTTAAACATACTGGACTGAATATTCATTAAAATTTTCTTAAAATGTTAACATATTATAAAATAATCTGATAGTTCTGCAAAATAAAGAAAACATTATACTAAGCATGTGCTCGAAATTTTGGTAAATCGTCATTCGGAAATTAAGATCTTTTCCTCATTAACTTACAATTTGGGCCCAGATATCACATAGTTAACATCTATCTCGAGTATATATTAATGGTCACTAAGTCCTAAATTCGCCTCAACTCTAACCTCACCATAATTTCATCGTTAGTTAATATAAGTCTAAAATAGTGCATCGTTTCTTGTGGGTTCTGAACTATGGGTCAAAAAGTTATAATATCTAGTATACAATATGAATGCAGAAAGACTATTGGATCCACACTATTAAACATAAGAAACTCTCATATATGAAATGGCCAGGAATAATTTAAAATCGGCCAATTGATATACCATTTTCTTTACTGTTCATTTATCCCTCTTTCACAATTTCCGCGTCTAATTCCTGACTCTGGCCACTGGAGGTCTATAAAATGCCCTATTCTATAAGATTTTATTTGTATATAAGGAATATCACCCACACCGATCATATCATGATTAATTTTAAAAGTCAGTCTAATACAGATTGAAGTGAGTTGTTTTAACGTAAAGCTGGCCACAAACATCTCCTTTCTTTCTCTACGCTGGTTAAAATAATAAGTTGAAATCGTCCATATATATTCCCTGAGGAGGGTCTCCATATAATTCGTTCATTAATCCATGCCTCAGTTATGCAAATAATGTCTAGATTCTGCATTTATGGTATAAACTAATCAGCCTCATCTTTTTTATATTCTTAAGGCTCATGAGCATTTGTGTTAAAAACATTTGATTACTCGAAAATGCTGTTATATTTTATGCTATCTTCATTATTTGAACCTGTAACAACACTAGCTTTATTTATCCCCCACTATTACAGTTACCATTCCTATTATTCGTATCTATATTTAGCCCGACCACCCACACTTTACGCTTAGTTTTGCCAAACAAGATCTCCAAACTGGTACTTAAATAGCCCAACACCTTTTACAACTCAAAGTGAACTCCATCTGCTGCGCAAAAAGGATCTTATCAGAAATTCTCTTCTACTAACCAAAATTTAATTATTTTCTGAAAAAATCATATGGAAGGTAGGTGGGATGGTTTGGTTTCATTATATCATTTTTTTACTAAACCCAATTGGTGGGACTTTTAGTTTAATAATTTGATAACCTAGTGGTGCTTTGCGGGATTTTCATGAGCATGTTTTAGACTAGTGTTTTGACTGGGACAGTCTCGTACTAGGCCCATGGTGGCTTCTCTTACTTGATCTCTATACTCATTTTCTAATGTTCTAAGTAGGCTCTTTTCTATTCTCTAACTGAGCCAAAATTTCCTTCTATCGCCATATTGTGCGTAGCGCTACTTTACAATCCACTAGGCGGCAACAAAAGACTATGCATTCTAAAATAAAAACAGTGTGCTCGGATATGATAGATTGGGAAAACATGTAAATGATTATCATTAAGAGTTTAAATATAATCTTCTACTACTTATATATATTTTAAATATAATAATCCATTATTATTCTTATTTTATCTATAGTATATAATATTATAGGTAATATTATATAGTTAGTAATCATATATTAGTATATAC
>JABUQX010082445.1:2500-15064 GCA_015478945.1 Trachelipus rathkii | reverse complement strand
TCTGAGTGGGCGAGGAGCGGCTGGGAGGGAGGTTGATGAGTGTTGTTTGATTTGACTGATCTTTTGCTTGATTGTTACTGCTTCTAAAAATCAGTAAACATCGACAAGTTTACCGTATGAGTATATTATCAGAAGAACTTGACTTTGTTATGTGTGATGTTTGGCATAAGAGCTTGATGTTTGTATGTTGCTACAGAGAGTTATTCGTTTGGTTCTGAGTATGGGATATGTAGACAGGTTATATAAATTTTTTGTTAAGATAAATTTTTTGTGTGTTAATCTGGTAAAGATTAACGTAATATGTTAGACAGATTATGCTTTGTGAAAAAGCGGGATGAAGTAGGTTACGTTTTGTATGTAATGTTGGTTACTTTACTGTGGTGTTAAGTGTGGAATTTTGTTCATGTTAACTGGTTATTAGTGCGGTGAAGTGTGGTTGTTGTTAAGTTTTGGTGCATTGGTAAGTTTATTTCTTGAGTTCATATGTTGCTATGTAGGCGTTATTAAGTTGAAAACATTGTATGTTAGCCTTATTATTTCGTAGGAGAGTGTATGATAAATAGGTACGGGTTATTTGATTAAATTTGTTTAAATATTACTATGGTTAAGGTAAAAAATACGTATGATGGTACAGCATTACGTATGTTGAAAAAGCGGAATATGTTGACGTTCTGTACTGCGTAATGTTGTTACGTTTACTGCTGGTTAGCCAAGCCTGTTAAAAAGTCGTAGTAACTATTACACGTTTATTAATGATGATTTATTTTGTATTTAAATATATGTGTGTTTTTATTTTATGTATGGTTAAAACTTTTTTTATTTTTAAGTTTGTGTGTTGCGGATAAAAACTTTGTTATGTGTGCAATTTGTTATGTGTGTGTTATGTGTGCAATTTATTATGGGTTATGATGACATTGTTTGTTAAAATTTTACTATGTTAATGTAAAAAAGTGGACTGTATAGCGGGTACTAGACTTCGTTGGTCTGTATGAATAGTTAGATAAGGATGTGAGTAAATTTTTGTTAATATTAGCGTGGGTGTGTCAATGCTAAATTAACGGGTGTAATATGTTAGGAGATGTGCTGGAAAAAAAAGGATGGCATGGAAGTTAGGGTTGACATTTTTTGCAGTTATGTTGTTAGTTACTTTACCTATGTTAAGTGCGGGACTTTTGATAATGTTAACATTTCATCGCTAGACGATAAACTATGATTAGTTTGTAAGGCACTTAATTTTCTTAGGCTGCGGGTTATGCTATGTTAACTTTAATGTTGATTATTGTGAAAAAAAAAAGACTTTATTACGCTGGCCGTGATTATTCGTTGGATTAGTAATGAGATAATCTAGCTAATGTTGTGATGGAGTAACTTTTAGTTAAATATACCGATGTTAATGTAAAATTAGAACATTGTAGTGTTAGGGTATGGCGTTGAAAAGTATGGTAGGTTACGATTTTGTATGTATGTTATTTACTCTACTGTTGTTAAGTGAAGAGAAACGTTTAACAAAACAGAGATTCGAATGGAACTTCCACTCTCTCAATAAATCCGGTGTCGACCTACTCAGATGTCTGTGACAAAAATTTTCTCGAATTGTATTTCTATAATCACTAGTGAAACAGTTGATATTTATACTTTCATGATACGAATTGCTTGAAAATAGATAAAGATGTGAAAATTATAAGATAATCAGGTTCATTAACATTCATCTCTTCAACAGAGTTTTACATGGCATATTGTATAGACTTTTTGAACCGTTATGGTTCGTTCGTGTGTTTATATCCTTGTTTACGCTTTATTGAAGATTTTTTGAAAGAAAGAATCCCATTCCCTTTTAAAGATTGTTTATACACTATTTCTTTTCAGAAGGACAGGTTGTTTGCGCTGTTGCTGGTACGATGAACATCGCCACGCATGCTCTGAGCGGCTTTTGCTTGATTATGCTTACGATGCGTTGCCGGGTTTTGTTGAAGTCGGTGGAACTTTGGTTAATGTTGGACAGTTTATCATAGGTAAGTGTGTTAGGTTTGTCGTGTACATTATTTTCTTAGCGTGCGTGTTATTTGGCGTATGTTAGCTTTATATTGATCGTCGAAAACTTCTATTTTATGTTAGCCGTATATTCACTGGATCAGATATGATAATTAGCTAAGTTGATGATACAATATTTTGAGTTAAATGATTCACCGATGATTAATGTAAAATAACAGTTGTTATGATTAGAGAAATAGGCTTGAGAAAGTGTGAATAGAGTTAGCGTTTTGTGTGTCTATGTTAGCTACGTTACTGTGTAAAGTCGTCTCAACCACAGCTTAGTCTGCAGCTATCACTGTGTGAGATGACTGTAATGGTGTGTTGTTGTACATTATATTCTGTAGGACCGGATGATGCGTATCGTTTGAAGTTGTTTCAGTGGAAAACTTTTGTTATATGTTAGGACTATAGTTCGGTTGATCAGTGGATAAGAACTTAGTGTTTTGATGTTGAATGTTTATCCAAAATGAGTACATCGAAATGTGACTTGAATCTATAGTCAGTAGATTGATAGATCATAGAAGGGTAGGAGCGAATGAGGAGAGTATGGGATGGATGGGGGATATTACTTTTACAGGCTTGTTGGGTATGTAAAAGACAAATTGTTACGTGTATAAAAATAGAAGAAGATAAAATTTTTTTAGTTAAAAACAAAAAGAATTAACGAAAAGTAAAATTAAAATTAAAGTTTTTGTATTAAAAAAAACAAAAACAAAAATTTTTTAAAGGAATAAAATAAAATAAAAGTTTTTAGAGTTGTTATAAAGACATAAGACATTAGCAAAAAGCATAAAACTGTTTTAATCAAATTGTGTAATGTTGACCGCTGTGTTTTAACGAAGAATCAGATGTATAGCTTTATGTTTTGAAAAACGAAACCAATCAAGGGAATCAATAAGGTATGTGCAGAATTTGTGTTCGAAAACGAACCAAACGAGAATCATAGGTAGTTGCGTAGTGTTTCGAAAAGTGGGAGGAGTTTGAACGAATTTCTTCGACTTTGTATGTTATAAAGCTCTATGGAAACAGGAAGCCACATCAGCTTGCGTACACGTTCGGTTCCTGGTATGCATTGTTGAGTTACTTTAGTGTGTGTAAGTATGAAACTGTTAACGTTAGTGCATTTAGTATCGATCATAAGGGGTATGTTAGGTTTTTGGTCATTGTGGCGAGTTATATTCGCCTAGTTTGCCGAGTCAAGGATATGGACCTATGTCTTCAACCTTTATTGCCGAATGGTCGAGAAAACTGCGATTTTGTGTACGTACACCAGCATTATATTTGCTTGGGCGCTGTTCCGCTGATAAAGGTTTTTGTTATAAAAGTAGTACTATGTTAGTGTAAAATAACAGGGATATGTCCGAGAGATTATGTTTGAAAAAAGTGTGACAGAAATTATTGGTACGTCCCGGTCTAGTACAAGGCCAAAGGTCAGTCGTACTTTCACTGTTGCCAGTGTATGGGTCTATACCTTTGATGCTAGTTTGACATAACTCGGCTACGTTACATAGTATTCTGTGCATCACGGTTTGGGTTAATTGTATTAGCTGTTATGTTGGACTGGAGAAAACTTTGGCTAAGTTTACGGTGTTTACTGTTCTTTACTTATGCCCTGATTAGAAATAGTATAGAGACTTTTTACGGTTGTAATACCGATAAAAAGCAGACTAAACAATATAAAAATGACAAAATTTTAAGAACGGGAAATAAAAGTTTAAAACATATACCAGTGTTTCAATATGTATCATATGATAAAGAATTACACTGGAACAAGTTTTTAAAGAAAGTAAAATTTAAAAATAGGCTAAAAGTTTTTTTTAAAACAGGAAAAGTTATAAGAAATTAAAGTTTAAAAAAATAAATAAAAAGAGTTTTTAAAACAAAAAGAGAAGAAAAATGTGAAAGAGGCAAGCGTTCTATAGTGTTTTGGCGTCAGTAACTTTACTGTTGGTTAGAGTATTTGACGTATGTTTAATGTTAGCTGTTTATTCGTGTTTAAGGATAGTGTTGGGTTTGATGGTTATAGCATAGGTATTCTTAGTTCAAGTTAGGATATGTTAGCTCCATTGATGTGAAAACTTTGTGGTATGTCAGCATATATTCGGAGAGGGGTGTTAGTATAAGAAGAACATATTTTTATGCGTATGGGTATCCAAAATGATACCCGAAATATGACTGGAGTCAACCAGAATCAATAGATCAATACCCCAAATTATCAGAGTTGGGACGGGTAGGGTGAGTTTACTGATTCAGTAGTTTACCAGTTTTAGGGTATGTAAAAAGAAACAACAATTTTTTAAGTGTTATAAACATAAAAGAAATAAAATTGGTTTAGTAAAAACAAAAGTTTTAAAAGAAATAAAGTTAAAAAATTAAAGGTTTAAAAGAAAAAAAAAAAAAAAAAAAAAAAAAAAAAAAAAAAAAAAAAAAAAAACTAAAAGTCTCTACAAGGAAGATAAATTACATAAGTAGCTAAAAGTTGTTTCAAAACAAAAAAGATTTGTTAATGAAAATAAATGTCTAAAAACTCTAAAGGTAAAAGTTTTTTTCGTAAAACAAAAAGAAAAAAGAAAGATGTGAAAGACAACGTTCTATTATGTTTTGCTAGTTACTTCACCTGGTTGTTTAGAGGTAGCACTGAAGTGTTGCGTAAGTTCAATTCGATGTTTGAAGCTAAGTTTAAGTTCAATGAAGTTTATGTGCTTTATACTTCGTGGTTTAAGCGCGTGATCTGTGTAGGTGTTTCGGTGGTGTGTCTATATTCTTGTTTCAGACGTATGAGTATGTATAGCTTTGGTTAAACCAAAAACTTCTGTTACGTCGGGCATGTTATTTCGTTGATCACAGCTCATTGCGAATACTTAGGTAGGCGAGGTGATGATAAATATCTACAGGTGTTAATCTTACGAAAATAGTAATGATATGTTAGAGAGTATGTGTTGAAAAAGTGCGCTGAATAAGCTGTGACCACGCGTCATGTGTATGCAAGATAGTTAGTTTCACCGCTTACAGGTTGTGTAGAGTAGTCTTTGAACTTTGGTAATGTTTGACTGTGTATTCGTGTATAGATGTGTGTTAGATTCGTGATGACGGTTATATTCGTAGCTTCAGATGAGTGCTGATGGTTTGCTTTATTGATATTGTGCAAAAACTTTGTTACGTTGTAGCGCTATATTCATTTGGGATTTCAGTGTGATATTTAGTCCAGTGTTGGGCATAAATCTTTTGCTTTAAATCCATGGTTGAGCTATGTTAATGTAAAAAACATCGAGTGACAGTTAGAAAAAGTGTACAGGTCAGGTGCCGTTCTTGCGCTCAAATGTTAGTTGGACTTTTACTGTTGACCGTTAAGTAGGTGGAAGTTTTTGTTAATGTTAACTGTGGGTCATACTTCCTCAGCTTTAAGATGTGATTAGGTTGTTTGTGAGGCATGTACGGTTGACTAATCGCAGTTTCAGATAGATAGCCTAATGTTTGCTTTACTTTGATATGTAGAACAACTTTGTTATGTTAGCATATATTGCTGGTTAGTATATAGATAATTAGAAAGGGTTATGATAAATGTTTGTTAAAGGTATTACTATTTTAATGTAAAGCGAATGATCAGTGGAAGCATGTAGAAAAAGTGTAAAGTAGGTTCCCGTTGCTTGCACTCAATGTAGGTGTACTTTACTGTTGGCTAAGTATGGATTCTTTGTTAATGTTAGGCCATATATTCATTACAATCGAGTATGATAATGTAGACAAGGTTGATGATAAAGAGTTTGTTAAATATTACTAGTGGTTAAGTGTATAATATCAGGATTTGGGTAGGGTATGGGGGATGGTGGGTGGTTTGATTTTACTGATTTACTGCTTAGGGGTATGTAAAAATGCAAAAGTTCTTAAGTTATAAATATGAGAAAGCGTAAAAATTCTTAGTAAAGAACAAACGTGTTTTAAAACACTGATAAAACGAAAATATAATGAAGTTGTGTTATACAAAAAATAGACGATGATTCACAGAGTCAAGATGGTGGGAGGTGTGTGAGGGGAGGGGAGGCTGAGGAGGCGGGGGTCAATAGATCTCATAGATGGAGAGGGTCGGGAGGCTTGGGAGGCTGGGATGAGGGCCGGGAGGGTCAAGAGGCCGTCCAGAGCTCCAGGAGGGGTGTTTAGATTTATATAGAAAAAACGTAAATTTTTTTCTGATCGTAAACTTAAGAAGATAAAAAAAATTTAATTTTTTAATTTTTTTAATTTTTGAAAGAAAGAACAGAATTATAACACGAACTTTTTACAATTTTTAAGTTTTTTTAAAAAGATTTTTTTAAATTTAAAAAATTTTTTTCTTTTAATTAAGAAAAAAAAACTTTTTTAAAAAATTTAGTTTTTTTTTAAGTTTTTTTTAATTGTTTTGAGAGTTTTTTTTTTCCTATGTAGTCGAGGATACATGTCATAAGAAAGATGGTGATACCAAGTTTCGTTGTTCTACGGCCCAATATTTCAGTTTTGTGGGGCGTGGTGACCCCCCTTTTGGATGGTGTACGGCTATTAACCCATATATGATATTGAGTGACCTTATATGGAAGATCGTATAGCCGAGTTTTCATCGTGTCTTATTTTGTCAAGAATTTCAGGGTTTGGGGTCGGGGTCGCCCCAAAATTTGCGGTCCCTCGGTGCATGTTTACCCCGGATACATCGTAAGGATACAGACCTAAAAAGGCGTGTGAGGGTGGTGTGTGTATCCAATCGGTTCGTCGTTGTTCTATGTCAAGTATTTCAGATGTTTTTGGGTCGAGGGTACCGCCGGTGCGGGCCAGCCCACAGTCATTTGTACTCCTGGCATACATCTAGAGATACTCCTGCGAGAAGGTTGTAGTGATACGAGTTTCTCACTCTACGAAAAGATATTCTCAGATTTGGGGGGCTTGGTTCGCCCCAAATTGATCAAATCGATCATCAGTGTTTACCCCGGGGATCACATCTAAGTAGAGTACAATCAAGCTAGAAAAAGGCATTTGCTATATCAGTGCTCAGCTTTGCTACCAGCGTTACAAGTGATTTCAGGTTTGGGGGCCGGTCCCTCAAATTTGTTCCGGATTGGTCCATTACCCCGGAGTACATCTTGGAAGATGACCAACCTGAAAAGGCGCTGGATAGGAGTATATCAGAGTTTCGTTTGTTGGCTTGTCCAATATTCAGACGTTTTTCGGGGCTGCAGAGTAACCCCAGTGCTGGGGGCGACCCACAGTCATTTTGAGCTGCAGCAGTGGAGTCTTGAACATCTAAGTAGCATCCTCAGGAAGGTGTGATACCGAGGTATCACTCTATGAAAATATTTCAGATAATTTGGGGGCTGGTCCCCCAAATGGTTGGTCAAAATCTGTCATTTTACCCGCGGGTCACACTAAAGAATACAACTTAAAAGGCTGTATATCAGAGTTCAGCGGTTTCTACCAGTTTTCAAGGTTTGGATGGAATCGCCCATCTGGGTTGGGACCGCCTTGAGGACAGCCCCGTAGTATGGAGCGTTAAAAGCCATTTGATATGCGAAGCTCTACGGGGACCGTGAAGAACCAGTATATAGGAGCAGCATCAAGTGCAGGTGGTGGTGTAGTACGGAGTTTTTATGTAACTCGGCACGCGCAAGTGGGCTCAGCACCGGTGCCGGAGCCAAAGACTCGCTCAGGAATCCAATAGCTAACTCTTTCCTAGGAGAGCTGCAGACTCTGGAATCCTCACGCCAAATTTTCAGCACTCATATACGAAACACTTTGATTTCCTTTAATGGGGAAGGTGAGAACCCCTTCGGGAAGGGACCCAGACGGGACGTACTTCGGGCGTACCAAGCAAAGGATAGATGATCGACCATCTAACCGCCCTCCTCCCAAGTTTACGTAGCCGCCCGATTACGATAACTTCTAACCTATGTAGTATATATCGAGCCTCATGCAGGATCGTCAGCGGGTAAGGTCCGGAGCACGCCCGCCTAAATCAAAATCACTTTCTAAATACATCCTACTCAATTGTTTTTTATTAATGGAATAAATAATAATGAATACTCATAATTAATAATAATAAATAATAATAATACTACTACAATACATACTATGTCAATAATTATATAATGATATCATACAGCACACGACACCGACCTTCGGGCTGTTGTCTGGCAGACGAGACCATTCGATCTGTCTGCACTGACTACTACCACTTACCACTACTACTACTACTGACAATACTTAAATTAGTCACTACTACTACTACATCAACTACTACCTACTTCACAACGTTTTACTAGCTACTGGCGAGTGCTCTCCCACTGTACAGAGGTAATTATAAATAATAATGAATAATCAATAAATAATAATAACTAATTAATAATAATAATAGATAATAGATAACCAGTTTAAAAAAAAACTTCAGCAAGTAGGAACCAGATTCATTCATTCGCTATGCACGTTAATGGCAGAGGTCCGGAACCGGAGTCGGAAGTCCGGGTTCCCGGAGTCGCGAGCTGGAGTCGGCCGGCAGAGGTGCGGAGGTCGTGGGAGTGCGAGTGGAGGCCGGAGCAGTCGGTTAAGGACGGAGTTGGAGTCGGGATGCTGGAGCGGCAGCTGTGGAGCATCAAGCACAGGCCTCGCAAATTATTGATCACGTTTCGGTTAATCAGTAAATGTCTTGCTTCCGAATGTGGTATACTCAATTCAGAAATAATAATAGATATATCAATAAAGAGTAGATAATAAATAATAATAATAATAAATATAACATTAATAATACAATATTAACTAATACATATAATAATAATAATATAAATAATAGCAATTAACATGAGGAAAAATCAAATTGACTATCGAAAAAACGACACTGCCCTTATCAGCGTTAGCGCTGATAAGGGACAGCTCAGAGCTCGTATTCCTGAAGTTGTCTTTGAGGTGGACGGAATACTACTCAATTTAATATTTATTATTTAATTAAAACAGGATCTATAGAGTTAAATGTTTTCCTTGAGAGGGGTTGGTATATCATTTTAATATTTATTCGTTTCCATTTTATTAAAAAATGGGAAGCCCATCAGTTGTTTACAAAAAAAAAAAAAAAATATGTTTTAAATCTTACAATAATGTGATCGTATTTTGCTTAATTTTTTTTGGGTATTTATAGAAAATGATAGATTTACCCTTAATAACGAATTATATTTTATTAACATGAAAATTTAAAGTAATAAGTTAGTGTCTTCTTCCTATGTCACATTCCTTCTGTAAAGATTCCTTATTCATTCCTTTTGAAAGAACATAAGAAAAAATCACGCCCTTTTATACGATGCAAAGAATAGCATTCCTAATTATTTTTTTCTAATCTAATCAACATTTCATTTATTTTAAATACTTTATCAATATTGTCATTAAATGAGTTATTCAACATTTTATCAACAATTTGAGAAACATTTTGAAAATCTTCTTCATAGTTTAATTCTCTTTGTAAATATTTTAATTCACATAAGGCTTATAAATTATGATCAATCTTTTTAGTATTTTTTTCTATATAATCTTTTCATTTTGTTTTCTTTCATATATAGATTTTAATGATAACCAGGAATTTATAATATTTCGATGATGTGTAGCTTATAAACCGATAAAAGAAAAAAAGATTTGAAAATGATGATGATTCAGACTAATTATATAAAAGGAAAAAATTCTATATCAAAAATTATATAATGTACTCATATTCTTTTTACTTATTCAACACCATTTGCTAATTTCACATGTTTTTTCAACATTTTATTGGGTTCATTTATCGTAATTTCTCTTTGATTGAACTTTGATATATTACATTTGACACAACATAATTGTAACAATTTAAGCAATTTATAATGAACATTTAAGGATTTTTTTCCTAATTGAACACTGCTGATATGCCTGATCTAATTGATCATTTAGATTTAATATTTTATCATAATTGTTCATTATCTCTTCATTGTTTTTATAATATTTTTTACTATTTTTTTCTGAATATATTCTACGTGAATAATTCAATGGTTTATTATCATTATTTTGTATATATTGAGAATGATAAGGTTTATAATCATAATATTTTTTTTTATTTTTAGGATAAAAATTTATATTATTTCATTCTTGCATCTACCATTTATTATCAAAATTTTCATTAAAACAAAGATTGCAGAATATTTTACTCCTCTCCCATATATCTGATCTAGAATTGCAATGACAACAAATCAAATCTGCATCTTCAAATGTGTAAACTCTTCCATTAAAATTATATGTTATCTCCATATTTTTGTTTAAGATTTTTTTTTATTATACATCAATTTTTTATTATTATAATTTCTCTCCAATTGATCACCAGCACCGTTTTTTTATTTAAAATTTTTTTACATTTATATTTTCCTACCAAGCTAACACCTCGCTCTTACCAAGAGGTGTTAGATCAATCGTATTTTCATTCGTAATATAACCTCAAAATTCTATTAAATTAATTGTGATTATAATTTCTGTTAATTTTTTTATGTAAATATAAAAAATATTTTTCAGTTTTCAAAATTCTAAATTATATTTTTTATAACGTATCAAAATCGCTCACTGAGGTTGATTAATTTTTTTTATTTTCATAATAATTTTTTTTTAAATTTTAAAATACTTACATTCTAAATATTTTAAAAAGGTTAAAAATAATAACGTTAAATTTTTAAGTAAAACGATCTAACAATTATTTTTTACTTTTTGTCATTAATTTTTGTTTAAATTATACAGAATAATTAATAAAAAACGTTAGAATATCTTAGATAACTAAGTACGCAAGAGATTTTCATTGGGATAGCTTCAGTAGTAGAGAAACTAGCTAAAGGGACTGGTAAAGCGAGGGAAATGAGAGGTGGCCTGGTATTCGGGTTTTCCCTACTACTTATATATATATATATATATATATATATATATATATATATATATATATATATATATATATATATATATATATATATACTATATATATATATATACTGCTCTATATATACTCTCTCTATATATATATATATCATATATATATATATATATATATAATAGTATATTATAATTTATGCAAAAAAATGTTGCATAAAATTAGGTCTTCTTATAAAAATCATATTTTTTCAAAAAAAATTCCTTAAGATTATTCATTTTTCCTAAGCACATTTCATTCACTCCCTGAGAGGAAGAAGAAGAAAAAGAAAATTGCTCTCTATAAAATCGTAATTTTTAACCCTTGATAGGTACCAAATTTTTCGAAATTTTTTTATGAAGATTTTTGATCGCCGGAGAACTTGTGAAGCAAAGTATAAAGACATGATTATCTGAAAATATTACGTACACTATATATGATTTTGCATATAAAGAGGGGATAACAGATATAAATATATAGATAGATGCATATACAGAGAGAGAGAGAGAGAGAGAGAGAGAGAGAGAAATGCTATTACATTTATAGGAAAATTGTTCACACAAACTCACTCACACACACGCAGATATATATATATATATATATATATATATATATATATATATATATATATATATATATATTTATGTAGAAATATGTAAATATATATATACTATATATATATATATATATATATATATATATATATATATATATGTGTGTGTGTGTGTGTGTGTATTGATGATGACTGATGATGTGTGTGTGTGTAATATGTGAACAATTTCCTATGATTGCAATATCATTCAGAGTCTCTCTCTCTCTCTCTCTCTCTCTCTCTCTCTCTCTCTCTCTCTCTCTCTCTCTCTTCTCCAGATTTTACTTGTTATATTTTTATTTTTGACTCTTTTTAAAAATATTTAGAAATCCATTTATTTTCTTATGAAAGAACTATTATGAGGTTGAGGAGTCCTAGTACATAATCTATATATTTTCAGCTAATATATATATATATATATATAACTATATATATATGTATAACCAACTTATATATATAACATTATATGCTATATATATATATATATATATATATAATAACCCAATTTTAATATATATTATATATATATATCTTTATATATATATTATCTTTATTCCTTATATATATATATATATATATATATATATATATAACTATATATATATATATATACTGCTACTATATATAACTAATATATATTTTCTGCTATATATATATATATATATATATATATATATTTATATTTTTATTTTATATATATATATATATATATATATATATATGTAACCTTATATAACAACAACAGCAACAACATTAACAACAACAACAACATCACTATATATATACACATATATATATTTATACATATATATATATATAACAATAATAACTTATATATAGCAACTTAACCTTATGCTCTTTCTATATATATATATATATATATAACAATATATATATATAGCAATAATATATATATAACATATATATATTTATTAAAATTTAATGAAATATATTTATAGATAAGTTGCCCTGATAATAATCTACACATATAGATATACATATATATATATATATATAT
>JABUQX010082444.1:127500-138445 GCA_015478945.1 Trachelipus rathkii | reverse complement strand
TTTCACCCCCTTCAAAAAATACAATTTAAAATAAATAAAACACCCTCCCCCAACTACCAAAGATGTCTTCCCCAACTCCGGACGACACAAAATACATCTACTTGAGTTGCCGACAACCCTAACAAAGCATTGACTCTGATTACTTTCCTAAACAAACCTGGGAGGGGACTCTCTGAGAGCAAAATACCTTGAGGATATACGCTTCTCACAGGAGAGTACTGAGTGGGAGCAATATTATTACACACACATATATAATAATATATATATATATATATATATATATATAACCTATATATATATATATATATATATATATATATATAATATATATATATATTATATATATATATACATTATATATATATATATATAATATATATACTATATTATAAGTATATATATATATATTATATTATATATATATTATATATATAACATATATATAACATATAAATTTATAATTAAGTTTTCAGATTCATCGTTATAGATATATATTTACCATAATATATATATATATATATATAATATATAACATATATAATATAATATATAATAATATATATATATAATATATATATATATATATATATAAATAATATATATTATATATATATAATATATATATTATATATATATATTATTATATATATATATATATATATATATATATATATATAACTATATATATATATATATAGTATTATAATAGTTATATTATATATATATATAATATATATATTATATATATATATATATATATATATATATATATAATATATATAATATATATATAATATATATATATTATAGTATATATATATATATATCATATATATGTATATATAATATTAATATATATATATATAATACTATATAATATATATATAATATATATATATATATATATATATATATATATATATTAATATTATATTATATATATAATATATTATATATATATATATATATATATATATATATATATATAAATATATATTATTATATGTATATATAAATATATAATTTATATATATATATATATATATATTATTTATATTTATATATATATAATATATATATATATATATAGTATATATATATAATATAAATATATATATATATATATATATATATATAAATATATATATATATATATATATTATATATATATATAGTTATATATATAATATATATATATATAATAATATATATAATATATATATAGATATATTATATATATACCAGTATATATATATAATATATATATATATATATATTATATATATATATATATATATATATAATATATATATATATATATATATATATGATATATTATAATATATTATAATATATATAGTATATATATATATATAAATATATATATAATATATATAATATTCGAACATATTGACACACAAACACAATACACACATACATATACACACACAATATATATATACAGGGTGCGGCAGAACCGATTGAGCAATTTTGAAGTTATAAAAATGTTGCGGGTGGGGTCTTTGATTAATGCACGGTGCCATACTGCCAAGTGAATATTAATAAATATATATATTATATATATATATATATATTATATATCATAATTATATATTATATATATATATATATAATATATTATTATATATATAATATATATATTATATATTATATATATATATTATTTATATATAATATAATATATATATATATATATATTATATAATATATATATATATATATATTATATATATATATATATATATATATATATATATATACTATTAATATATATATATATATATATATATATATATATATATATATATATATTATATATATATATATATTATATTATATAGCACAAATTTATATAGTTTTAAACACATTGGTGTATGTTCTTCTCTCTCGGTATTTAAAGTGTGACAATTAAAACTTTGTTGTGTTCAATTGATTAAAAAAGATCAAATGTTCGTGTAGTTCGTGATAGAATTAATCTTTTTTTTCACATTCTCCATCCTCTTCGTTCTTACTATTGTTATAATTTTGTATTCTTTACTTCTTTTATTTTTTCCGCGATGATTCATTAAAAGGATCATTAATGTTATCCGATTTCATCAAAAGGCTTATAAACTTCTTAGTGTTATGAGAAGCCTTCCTTCAAAGTTTCTTCCAACCACTCCGTTTGATTGCCCTATATAAGGAAGCTCTTCGCACTTGTAAGGAGTATGCATAGCATATGCGCGATGGATTTACATATAAAGTTTTTTTTTAGAAAGGATTGTATCAAGGGCTTAGCCTTATTAGCTCCCGCTCTCACTAAATCTCGCTAAATCTCACTAGATCTCACTAAATCTCAATAAATCTCACCATTCACTTTCTTGATTTCCTAGCGTCAAAATGTATAGCCTTACTCTTTTGATAATATGGTTACTACAAAAGACACTTTCTCTGAACTCTGATTACATGCCTCCTCCTTAATATTCACAGTCTCAACCTTTTCCTGCCTAGGTCTCTAACTCATCGTTTTTCTTTATTCATCACTTCCCATAACCTACTGTCAAAAGCAGCGTATATGAAGATATCAGTTAGTCTGGGCCAATTATTTACTTTCCTCACTTCTGATGATTGTTGTGTATAGCCATTGGTCTTTTTAATCAACCAGGACAGAATAATCTAAACAACCACACAGCAAATACATACCAATAAACAATTATAGCAAATAACAATAGACATGCCCGCTTAAAACAAATTAAAACCACATACTAAGTTATACCTAAGATTTACCCACATCACAATTTACCACGACCACATAACAAGCATCACTTCAAGAAGCCACAACAAAATAAAATGTACTTGAAAAACACTAGCTGGAACAAAACGGTTGTCAAACGAGAAAGAAACTCCGCAATAGTTTACAGACAAAATACATCAGCCTCCTTCCCTAAATTGATGAACAAACCTGCTTGGCTTCTTATATCACAATTCAAAACTATGGAAAAAATAAAAAATTGTCAAAAATATGCACATAAAGATATTGAACGGCTGCCTTCCCACCCACACATCCTTCCATCCAATTCATCTACGCAGAAGAAACAAAAGGATGCTCTCCATAAAAAAATACCTGAACATTGATAGGCTGTAATTATATTAAAAATCTTCTCTATATATCACCCCCCTAACATCAATTATTTTCAAACAACCCCCTCACACCAAGAAAAAAAAAAAGATTCACACCAGCATTCATACTTATAAAAAAAGTTCAACACTCTTCCTTTTCTCACCACCAAATTATGTCCCATTCTCTAAGTCATTAATAAACTGATAAATGCTAAGCAAGCAAATCTTTGGATACCCAAAAGACACCATGGTCTCGAAACATGACAACCTGAGAATATTCAATAACCAGAGCCACACCTTGGCCGTGAACCTCTCATGCATTTGATGCCCCGTCATTGATCTTGGCACAACCCCCCTTCAAGAATAGTGACAATTAAAATCTATAAAACACCCGTCCATCCACTGCCCAATTTATATTGTTATTAGACTACAACGACATCGGAACATGGTCTGCTAGGACTATCCGACTGTGACAGGGATTAGACGGGCAACTACAATGATCAATTCACTGAGGAAATCTGGTCTGCTGGCCTGATAGGTGGCCCACAATATCTCGAGAAAGTATATATAATAATATAATATATAATATATATTATATATATATTATAATATATATATATTATATAATATAATATATATATATATATAATATATATATATATATATATAAATATATATATATATATAAATATAATATATATATAATAATATATATATAGTATATATATATAATTATATATATATATGATATTATATATATTAATATATATATATTATATATATATATAATATTAGATATTATATAATATAAATATAATATTATATATATATATATATATATATATCGTATATAATATATATATATTATATTAATTATATATACTATATATATATATATATTTCATATATATATATATATTATATATATATATATATATATAATATAATATATATATATTATATATACCTTATGCCCTGGTCCACCTCAATTGGAGGGCCACACTGCTTCCAGGAAGCCCGGCCACCGCTCTTGGCGGTTCCCAGCGAAAAGGAAAGAATAGATAGAGACGTAGTTAGCACGGGGGGGTCGAAGAGCGGAGCCCACCAGAAGGAGGCTGCTATCCATGTGTTCCTGGGTATACGTAGATTGTTGATTATATTGTTTTGCTTTGTGTGTCTAGGTGGGGTTATGTATGTTATGTTGGAGTGTTATGTTATGTTTAAGAACTATAATGTTTAGGTTAGGTTAGGTTAGGTAGGTTAGGTGGAGGTTAGGTTAGGTTGTCATGAGTTTGAATAGTGTTAAGGTTTGATGTTAATCTTGTATATGTTAGCTTGATGTAAGAGTTTTGTGTTATGTTATGTTGTAGTATTCTAATGTTATATTTATGTTACTGTTGTATATGTACCTCTCTCAATGCGTATGCTTATATGATTGGTCCAATTGGTGTGTGTGTGTTGTGTGCCTTATGGATGCTCAGTGATTGGATGTTTGATCGATGTTATGTTATGTTATAAGTTGATGTATGATGGTATGTTATGTTAGATTGTTGGATTCTTTAGAGAAATTTAAATAACCAGTATTTTTGTTTATTGCTATTAATCGTTATAATTGCATAAGATTTTGATAGTGACATTAAATTAATTTGTCGGGACGACTTCGAGAGCGGGTAATTGTCAAAACTCATTCTTATCAAACTTATCACAAAAAGTCGCTGTTAACTTTTATATGAATAGTTTCTGTAAAGGACCATTTTTATTTGTTATTCGTCTATTCATATGTGTCGCACGGTTGTTCGTGAATATTAGAACCCAGAATTGACAATAACATTGTTTAGTTTTTTTAAGTATTCTCGGATGCGTTAATTATGCTAATGAGCCTAATATTGTGAAAGCCACGTAAATTAGTGTGCGAGGTTTAAGAAGTGCATTCTAATATATAGTAGTAACCTAATGAACTTAAATATATTTGGTATAGTATATATATTATATTTATATCATATATATAATATATATATATATATAATATATATATATATATATATTATTATACAGTATATATATAAATATATTATACATATATATATATATATATATTATATAATATTATATATATATATATAGTTATATATATATATATATATATATATATACTATATATATATATAATATATATATATATATATATATATATATATATATATATATAAGATACATAAATTAACATCCCTTTCAAAGTTTTATAGCTAAATGTATTTATATCGTGGCGGAGAATTTTTATAAAAGGAAAGGTAATAATTATTTCAAAGCTTTCCTTGAGGTCTAATCATCATTTCTTTTCACTCGTAAAAAGGATAAATTTGCAGTTAGAACTATTCCATCTATTTCATTCACATTTACGACTATGGAAAATCATGAAAAGCATCAGGAAAAGTTGGATAAACGGTTATCATATTCAAGAACTATTCCAGGTAAATCTATAAATTTATACAGTTATTTAAATAATTTAGATAAGTTTTCATATAATATATATATTATAGTATATATATATATATTTATAAAAAGGAGAATTATATATATATATATATATATATATATATATATAATATATAATATATTATATTATAATATATATTAAATAACTTATATATTAATTATACGTAACATGAGTCTATATTATGGAGGGCTAGTATATATTATATAATTTATATATATATATATTATTAGGATTATATTATATCTAGTAGTGATATATATTTAGATAAGTGATAAATTGAGTATATATCCCATACACGCTATAATATATCTATGCAATAGTATCATAATATATATAAGTATATGTAGTATGATTAGTAGAATAGTAATAATAGTATAATAAATATGTTAAGCTCGTCATACTATATAATTATAGTATATATTATTAGAGTATATATATAGTAGTAGGTATTATTAGTTTATATATATTATATTATATAATATGGGTATTATATCCAATATACCTGGTTTTATGATAATTTATATGATATATTATATATATATATATTTATTATTAAATAGTTATTTATACCTTTATAAATGAGCTACCTGTATGTATTAGTATAGTATTATATGATATAGTATATATAATATATATTTGATATATATATTGATTAGCTAAATATATATATATATATGTAGTATATATATATTGTCTTAAAGAAGACATTTTATGATACAGAAATGATGTGGAGAACTGACTAGCGTCCTATTTGCAATAATGATTGAATCGAACTGTGTCTGAATAACCTACGCACTGTCTAAAACCTGAGTATAGAAGTGGTATAATATATAGGAGTGAGTAATATTATATATAATAGTGGATTAATATATATATTATTATGATATTATATATATATATAGTATATACTATATATATATACGATTATAAATAGTTTATTCCATTTAACCTTTCAGGTTGACTTGTAAAATTCGATTGATTGTTATTTTTCATTAACGGTTTGAATGATGTAATTGTTGTTGCTTTTTATAAGTTTTATATGCCTTAAAGGGATTCAGTCCCCTTTTCTATTCCTTTTAATTTATAATAGGCCAACTCTCTGACAATAATATATATATATATTATATATTATATTATATATTAATATATATATAATAGTACTATATTATATATATAGTTATAGAGGTAATTATTATTATATCTATATTTACTGTCTACTTATAGTTGTGTGGGTAGTAAATAAAGGTCGAGGGGTGTTAGTCATACGTATATTTTATATATATATTGACGATTTGATTGAATGACTATATAGGTAATAATATATTAGGTATACTCATGAATTTAGTACGGCGTGAGGCATATATATATATATATAATATATATGTAATAGTAAATCAGTTATATTTTATCATACGTATAATATATTATGAATTATTGATTATTATATATTATTACAATTACATATAGTAGTTAATAATATATATATACTAATATTTCTGGTGATAGTTTATATTGATGTTTTTATATATATTTATAGTAATAGGGTATAGTAGAGTAGTATAGTTGATTTGAAATTATTATTATATATATATATATATTATATATATATATTATCATAAATATTATATATATATAGTGGTTTATTAGTGAGTAGATAAAACAATTTGATGGAGTTTGAAGTAATATATATATATATATGAGTATATTTTATGTATACTAGGTTCATATATATAATATAGGATAATATAATATATATATAATAATAATATATATATATATATATATATTATATATATATATATTATAATATAAATTAGAATATATATATATTATATATTAGTATAGTAGGTAGAGTGATTATATGTGATAGTAATATAGGTATTAACGTAGTAATATATATATTATTATAAGTGTAATTATATAATCTTGATATATATAGTAGTGATACTAGATATGTATATAGATGAGAGGTGATCAATTATATCTATGTGTATAATATTTAGAGTTAAGAATAATCCTACTAATAAATATATTAATATTATATATAGTATATTATATATGTATATATTAGTTTATCTAATTATGTTAGTTATAGTATTTTGTGGTAGTATATATATATAATATATATTATAATAATTATAGATATTATATATATTACGAGTATAGTATAGTTTGACTCCCTTTGAGTGATGATGGACGACCACCACGGCTTGCAAACCTGATTTCTTTTGTCTGTTTCTTGCGTCTCTTAGTCCTGATGTTCTAATTGTCCACTTTGGCGTGAACACCTTATCTCCCGTCTATAACAGTACTTCATTTCTTGTTCATTGACAGAACTCAGTGCGTGATCGCTGTGAATCGAGTTGCGGTAGCCCGGAGTAGACAATTGAAATGGATACACAGAAAAATGCGTCGACACAAACATCAAAAAAATTTCCTGCACACCCTCAGTGCGTTAGGTTAAGTTAAGTAAGTTTTTAGAGTTTTAAGTTAATTCATATATATAACGTTACAGTTAAGTTAAGTTAAGTTAAGTTATAGTTAAGATTAAGAAGTTAAGTTAAGTTAAGTTAAGTTAAGTTAAGTTGTTAGGTTAGTTAGGTTAGGTATAGGTTAGGTTAGGTTAGGTTAGGTTGTTAGGTTAGGTTAGGGTGGTAGGTTAGCGTTAGTTAAGATTAGGTTTTGTTGGATTCGTTAGAGAAACACTAAATAACCAGATTTTATTCTTATATATATGTCGTCCCAGTTTTCCTGGAGTATAGGTCCTTTAGACAGCAAATCCTTCTAATTTCCCACCTACTGGTCTCTGTCTGCTCTAGGTGTTCTTTGCAATGTGCGCAATGACGTGCTGTTTTAGTGCTGTCTAATTTTGGAGTCTTCTGATTTTTCAACTTATGCTTTAAGCTCTATATTTAATCTATCACTTTATTTTATTCTTCTTAATTGTTCTACAAAAACTCTACTGACATATCTTAAATTATTCGACTCTTTAAAAACCCCAAAAATAGAGTTACGTTTCTCTCTTCTCGCTTTTTTGAAATCATCTTTTGTTGTGATGATTTCTGTGTTTCACCACTGCCATTGGACTTATCTTGCGTAGGTCTTAATGCACTAGGCACATACGGCAACTTGCCATCTGGAGAATCTTCTTTGATCTTTAGAATGACCTTGATCAGGAGATGGTACGGCTTTTTACCGTGTTCATATGATTAGCTTGGTGGAGTATTGAACCTAAACATGTTTTGACCTTTTCCATTTTTTTAAAATTTACTGAATCCTTTTCGTTGTATACTGTTAAACCCTTCCCCTCTTGCCCGATTCTGGTCCTCCAATCACTTTGCTTATTCTTATCTTGTTATACCTCTCCCCAAGTCTTCTCAATTCCCTCCTACACTGAAATAAAA
Organism: Trachelipus rathkii; assembly: GCA_015478945.1. Classification (NCBI taxonomy): domain Eukaryota; kingdom Metazoa; phylum Arthropoda; class Malacostraca; order Isopoda; family Trachelipodidae; genus Trachelipus; species Trachelipus rathkii. The sequence goes on along the minus strand of JABUQX010082444.1, from coordinate 129,424 downwards.
ACGTTATGCATTTCGATGCTGCAAATTGCCAACTTTGCATCATATTCTTTAAGTTACCTTGAAAATTGATATTGTAGGGGTATGATGGTTATTGGTATGGCTTAATGCGGTTAATGGGGTTATGGGTTATGTGTTATGTGGTTAATGTATGCGTTATGGGTTATGGGTATTGGGCTTAGAGGTTAATTTGGGGGAGGGTAAAGGGGTAGGTCGTTGTGGTAGAGGTTAAGGGTTAGGGTTAAGGGTGTTTAGGGGTTCAGGCTATCTTAGAGTACTGCAGAGAGTTGATTTTCTCTACGATGGACGGAGAAAGTACTGGAGGTCAGCGCTACCTCTTTCCTCTTTCAACGTAGAACAATTAACCAAACCTTGCTTATTGAACTTCTGTTTTTATCTAACGTTTTAATTGTTCAACCAAGAATTTCGCGGGTGTGGAGATTCGAATTGTAGTGAGCCTGTTCTCTTCTTGCAACACTGTCCAAAAACATCATGACTACTTCTAGAAAAATGTATAGTGAGGAAATAGAAACCATTTTTTGTCGTTATTCTAGGGGATTTGAAAGTTGGTTGTAGTTACTAAGGATATTAAGTTGTGCAATCCAGCCGAATACACTCTCAACAAAAAAACTATTCACAACTGACACTAAAATGAGTCTCGTCTCATGTAGAAAATAAGCAAATGATCTTTCTGAGTCTTCCTTTCACGTACCTTCTGGCATTTTGCAAAGAAATTGTCAAACTCTTACTTTGCTCTCGTTTGCTCCTCTTTCCCTCCTCTAGTATCTTCCGATGGTTCAAGCTGCCGCTTTATCTTCTGCTAAAGCTAAATCTTCACATAAAACCTTTTTAGCCTCTAATTTCACCTTAGGACGATATAGGGTTCTATTTCTCTTCCTCCACTCCTCCAACTCCATTTTGCCTAACATTGTTAATATACTTCTAAAGATGTTGCTTCCGCTCTCTCGGGTCTCTCTCTCTCTCTCTCTCTCCTCTCTCTCTCTTTCTCTCTCTCTCTTCCCTCTCCTCCTCTCTCTTTCCCTCTCTTCCTATAATTAACACTAAAAAGAAGCACGTCCTTGATGGTATCATTCCAGTGGTTCTCAAAAATTGTTGTTCCGAGATTGTACCATGACTCGGTAAACTACTTAAACTGTCCTTCCACTTTGACCTTCCATTTCTGCTCTAAACTGAAGGATCATTCAGCTTGTTCTGAAAAAAATGAATCCCCAATTATTATTTCATCCAAAAAGTTTTCGAATTTATTCCTAAAAGAAAGATTTGGAAACATCTTAATTCTTCTAACTTCTAACTCCTAACTTCTAACTTTTAACTTCTATCTTTTAACTTCTAACTTGTAAGGAACACTCTGTTGATGATATTATTATTTTCTTGAAAATCTCTTAAGAAAATAACTGGCGTTGAACTTCAAAAGGGGAAGTTTCACCACTCCTTTATATAAGTTAAATGAGGTATTCGTTCCTTAAGGAATAAAGTGTACTGTACTGTGAAGAGCTTCAAGAAAGAATTCTTACAGTAAATTTGTTAAAATTATTGTAATTAGAAAATTATATAAATAAAACATTCGAAAGTTTAAAACAATCATTCCTCATTTGAGGCAAGACAACCAGTTTGAACAAACAGAAATCACAATTAATTCTTTCTTTGTAATTGTTAACAGAATAACAAATTTTTTTTGTAAGATTCATGACTAATATATAATATATATATATATATATATAATAAATATATATTATTATATATTTATATATATATTTATATAGTATTATAATATATAGTATATATATTAATATATAAATATATTATATATATATATATATATATATATATATATACTATATATATATATATATATACTATCCACCAACTGCTACACTGTACCCCTATATAAAATGTTAAATATATT
>JABUQX010082444.1:117500-125000 GCA_015478945.1 Trachelipus rathkii | reverse complement strand
TAGGTATTTATGTGGATATTGTATAACAGGTGTTATATATATAATGAAGGATATAATTTAGTGAGTAAGGCTGCGTATAGCAGGTGTTATAGTATGAAAAACATCCTTCATAACTACAATAGAACTTATCAATAGTAAATATATTATATATGTTATGGTACAGATAGTGTTGATAGACGTGTTGTAAGAATGGTGTAGCTGGTTGTTCTTTTCTTAGAGTGTTGTGTGTGTTAATATGATGTATGTTTGAATTTATACAGTATATTTGTTCTATAGTATGTTTATGGTTAAGCTCGTAGGGGTTAATGTATATACTATGTATATTGAATGAGTGCTCTATGATTGAAAGTTTTTTATAAGGCTAAGCGCCAGGGTGAATCGCAAGGGATAGTGTGAGAATGATGAATGGAGAGTTGAGCCATCGGCATCTAAAACAAAATATAATAATCTACTCAATGATAGAAGATTGCGTTTTGTGATTGCGCGAATCTGGCAGAGAGTGTGTGCAGTGGAAGCCAGAGATCAGTATAAGATATTTTGTTGCACAGGTAGGGTGGTGTAAAAGGAGGGGTTTGAAGGAAAACGTAAGATAAGAGTAAGGATTATGAGACTGTGAGTGCATGGACAGAACTCCCGCGATGATCGACTGCTTCTCTGTATATAACGCTGTCGCCGCTGCCGTTACATGTGCTGGAAGGATTTGAAAGTTGTATTGCCGCCTCTAACTTGTGAATATTCAAGTATTTCTTGGGATTTATTACAATTGATATCTCGCGATTAGTTTGATAAAAAAGGTGAATGGAAGATATATGATTAGTGCAAGTAGTTTGGACTACTTAGTGTAAAGGGACATTTAGTATTCTCGCTTTGTTAAGTGGTTCGAAATACTCTTAAATGGTTGAGGGTTCGTGCAGTTAATGATCATCGATTTGTGTTGAAGCGGTTAACTTCTTCTGTTAAAGTGTCGCCTAGCTCATGTGAAAGTGATGTGTGTTCTTTCCTCTTAGTTGGTATTGCTTACTAATTTATTAAGACCGAGCCGGGATTGTTTTAAGATTTAATTTCTTTCTCACTGTGGAAGTTCATGTATAGGTAGTGGACTAATGGTCTGAATAAGAGGTAGAGAGTATCTACATATGTTGGTAGAGCAATGTGGAGTATATAAAGAGAGAATGTTTTATTTACTCTCTTTGATAAGAGTTAAGTGCTGTAGGATTGAAAAGACAAGATGAAATTGGGGAATGAACGTATTGAGAGTTGTTTGGTGTGGCAAGAGTAATGGGGTAAATGAGAGAATAAATGAAAGGTAGTTTTAAGATGGGTTTTGGTCATGGTGAAAGGATGGATGGACAGACGGTGGTTGGTTTTAAACGGATGCTTGTGATAACAAAAGTGTTTGTGTGTGTTTTACTTTGGGGAATTTACCTGTCATGAGCGAGACAGAAGAAAAAGGTGTATAATGGAGATACTGTGGTATCACGAATGGATAAGTGCCATAGGACAGAGAGATATGTATGTATCTTGGCAGATCCTCTTAGACGAAAGGTGGCATAACAGGAGTGAATGGCGGGGGTGATATAAAATTTTCTTGTATAGTATTTGTACTTCATCTTTAGGTATCGCGTGGATTGTTCTCGGTTGTGAGGAGAGTGTACTAGATATTTAAGTAAAAAAAAAAAAACAAAGTTCGATGTCCTTCGCAATGAAATGTAACTTTTTTTTTTTGAAACTACAGGAATTTCAATATAGTTTTAAGTGTTATACTAATTAGCGATACCATAGGGTGGAAGATCATTCGAAAGTTATTCGCCATAATTTTTATATTCTATATATGAGTATTAAAATTTTTTAATAACTGTTAAATTCCTGAATTGAAAGAAACTAATATGGACTCTTCTTAGAAACGAAATTGATGTCTTTCGAAATTCAGGTTTTATCCAGTTTTTTTCCTCTATTACTAACAAATAACATAATAATGTTAATAAAATAATAATACCAACCTAAGTAATAATTCGACAAAATATCAATCCGTACATTCACAAACACTTACCTACACCGCCGCGCGCACACACACACACACACACACATACACACATACACATACACACACACACATACACACACACACTCTCTCTCTCTCTCACACACACACAAATATATATATATATATATATATATATATATATATATATATATATATATATATATATATATATATATATATATATATTATATATATATATATAATTATATATATATATATATATATATATATCTTCTTATATATATATATATTGAGTAATAAAAAAATCTTATTTTATTTGTTAAAGGAAAAAAACGTTTAATTTGTCTTTTATTTTTTGTTGTTTTTTTTATCAAATTATATAAAATTTGCTATTTTATATTATTTTTATTATTATTACTTAGCGTTAATTTCCTTAAAAATAATAAGCCTTGAAATAGTGTTTTTTCTTTTATTTTTTTATAAAAGATTATCAAAATCTAAAGAATTCGAATTAAAAATAATGTCATTGCTTGGAGCATCTTGAGAGATAGAGAGAGAGAGAGAGAGAGAGAAGAGAGAGAGAGAGAGAGAGAGAGAGGAGAGAGAGAGAGAGAGAGAGGAGAGAGAGAGAGAGAGAGAGAGAGAGAGAGAGAGAGAGAGAGAGAGAGAGAGAGAGAGAGAGAGAGAGAGAGAGAGAGAGAGAGAGAGAGATGTCATTGTTTGAATCAACTTACGTTTGTTTAATCTTCTTCCTTACTCTTAACAAAAAAAACAAAAAAACGAAAAAAATAAACTAGAAACAAAAACAAAATCAAAAGAATAATAAAAACAAAAAAACAAAACCGAAAACAAAATCAAAAACAAAAAATCTATCGTGTCTAACTAATATGTATTTAAAACCAATTATTTATACAGTACAATTATTTGGAAAAAAATATTCGCAAAACTATTAATCATGAAAATATCTGTAAATATAAAAGAAATTGTAAACCAGTAAAATAATATATTGTTCTGAAAAGAAAAAAAAAACAAAATCCAAGAAAAAAACAATCAAATAAAACTTTTTACTACTCGTGTTCTCTCTCTCTCTCTCTCTCTCTCTCTCTCTCTCTCTCTCTCTCTCTCTCTCTCTCTCTATATATATATATATATATATATATATATATATATATATATATATATATATATATATATATATATATATATATATATATATATATATATATATATATATATATATATATATATATATATATATTAAATACTTGAGTTATTCCTTCTAAAACATTTTCTTTACCTAAAACGCTTTCTATAGTTGACTCATGATTAACTATAATATTTAAAGTCACTCTTTTCATTCTATTATTCTTAAGTATTTTAGTAATTTCTTTATTATTTTATTTGTTTTATTAAATATTCTTTGTTATAAAATTTTTATTTATTATGTATAGTATTTAAATACATTATTTATAAACATAGTATTTATAAACAATTTTGTACTCTAAATTCACAGACACATCTCCGCCATTCGATTAGGGCATGAACTGCCGCCCTTTTTAATGGGTTAAAAGAGTTATTTAATAGAGGTTATTCTTACCTTTTTCGTTTTAATTTTTCATAATCTTTTATATTTATTATGTAATAATTTCAAATTTCATTTATTTGACCAACTTTCGCAAAAACATTTTATCGGAACATTATGAAATTTGCAAAAATAGATCGTTAATGTAATGCTAACTCGTGCTGAGCACGAGTAGCACGAGTGCAGGAGTCGCCTCTGATATATATATATATATATATATATATATATATATATATATATATATATATATATATATATATATATATATATATATATATATATATATATATATTATATATATATATATATATATATATATATATATATATATATATATATATATATAGTATATTAGACAGAATTATAGAGTAGTCAATAGTAATTTATCTGTTACAGTATTGTTTTTAAGTCGAATAAATAGTGAATCAGTTACCCAGTTGAACTTGGTTTACTGAAACTATTAAACTAGCTATCGAAGAGATAGACACATTTTTAATCTTAAATAAGGCCTGAAATAAAATTTCTCCTTCTTCCACCCTTTTAATGTGGCAGTGTTAAAAAGTAATATAAGATCGTTCTTATCTTTATGGAATATGGAATGCACTAATCTTATCTAAGCAAGAATTAAGATTATAATTATTTTTTCTCATATTGCTTTATGATTACCTAACTTAACTACTTTTTTAATCCTTGATTGCCAATTTGATATTTCGACACTTGGTAATAAAATAAGAACATAAAATGTCCCACCTCGTAATCAGGTACTTCTTGACACCTCCTACAGATATTTAAATGAAAGAGGAAGGCGTTTTCCTCATTGATAAGAGAGAGAAGTTCCTGTTTAGAGTTAGGGATCTTCAAATTTTGTTTCATTTCAAAAACGGGCAAAACGTAAACTCGCCTTCGGGAACTGTTCGAAAAATCTGGTCTCTGCAAAAGCTTCAAAAATTCTGTATACATATATATATATATATATATATATATATATATATATAAATATATAAGATATATATATATATATATATATATATATATATATATATATATATATATATATATATATATATATATATATATATATATATATATATATATGTAAAATAAATATAAAAATATATATATATATATATATATATATATATATATATATATATATATATATATATATATATATATATATATATATATATATATATATATATATATAAATATATATATATATATATATATATATATATATATATATATATATATATATATATATATATATATATATATATATAATATATATAATATATAAATATAAATTTTTATATATATAAAAAATATATATATATATAATATATATATATATATTATATATATATATATATATATATATATATATATATATATATATAATATATATAATATAATATATATATATATATATATATAATAATACTATATATATATATATATATATATATAATAAATGAAAATAGTTGGCTGAATTGATAAGAGGTTTTCCAGATATTAAGAAATTGTCTCATTATTGAGATGCTGTTGAGGACAAGTGGCTACAAGAGGCAGAGAACCCTCCTAGTCACTATTTTTTCTTCCCACGAACGGTTGCAAGGAAGGAGATATTAAGGAGAATTATAGAAGAAAATATGAGAGGCAAGAAGGGAATTTTAAAAATTGCTTCTTTGAATGTAAGAGGTGCGAATGATGAGGGCAAGAGAGAAGAGATAGGGTTAGTATGCAAGGAAAGGGGACTTGAATATATGTGCTTTGAGTGAAACTAAGCTGAAAGGTAAAAGAGAAGAATGGTTTGGAAGATACAGGGATTTAGTTTCAGGGGTGAGTGAGAGAGAGAGAGAGTCTGAAAAGTGTGGCAATAATAATGAAAGAAGAATGGTGGAGATATGTGAAGGAAAGTAAATTTATTAGTTCAAGGTTAATGTGTGGTAAAAGGAAATTGATGAATGAAAATTGGATATTTGTAAGTGCATATGCCCTCTTTAAATGACAGTTCAGTAGATTTAAGGGAGGTATTTTGGGAAGAACTAAACGATTGTTTGGGTAGTTTTAATATGAATGATAAAGTGTGCTTGTTAGGCGATTTAAATGCAAAGGTGGGTGATGTAAATGTAAGAGGAATAGTTGGCCCTTTTGGAGTAAGTGGTAAGAATGAAAATGGGGAAAAGTTGTTGGAATTATGTGCTGCTAGAGATATGATAATTGGAAACACATGGTTTAATAAAAGAAGCATTCACAAATATACATGGGTTAGTGGAGTGACCGGTGATCGCGCTCTGCTTGACTATGTTTGTGTAAAACAAATGGAGAAAGATAGATTGTTTGGATGTAAAGATCTTGAGAGGAGCAGTTGGGGTATATCCGATCATTATTTGGTAGAAGCAAAGTTAATGGTGAAAGAAAGGTGGAAGAAAAACCGGAATTTAGTAGGAGCGTAGAAGTTACAAAAGTAGAGAAATTAGAAAATGAAGAATATTCAATAGAATACGAAAGGTTATTAGAAGAAAAATGGGAAATAATAAAAGAAAAAGAGATAGAAGGAGTACAGGAGAAGTGGAATCATTTTAAGGAAACAATAGTGTTGATTACAAGACAAATTTGCGGCGTTAAAAAGATTGGTGGGAAAAGTAAAATGAAAAGTAGTGAATGGTGGAGTGAAAAATTGGAGGCTATTATTAAAAGGAAAAAAAATTGCAAGACATTTGGCTTTTAATAGCCAGGAAACATGGGAGAATCGCAAGAGGGTGTTAAGTGAAGTTAAAAGGAAAGTAAAAGATGCACAAAGCAGGGTGAACGAAAGGTGGAGTGGAAAGAAAGTTGATAAATATTTTGGAAGGAGATGAAAAAGGTTAGAAATAAGAGGGAATATGTTATAAATAGTATAAAGACTCTGAATGGAAATGTGGTTCAGGATGATACAGAAGTTGAAGAAAGATGGAGATACCATTTCAAGAAATTACTTAATAATGCGGAAGTAGATGAAGATGAGAAAAGAAGACAAGTTAGAGTAGTAGAGAATATTAGGGAGGAAGAGATTAGATGTGAAAATGTGGGACATATTTCAAAGAATGAAATCGTAAATGCTTTGAAGAAAACGAAAGAGGAAAATTCTCGGGTTTGAATTCCGTACAGGTAGAAATGTTAAGAAAAGGGTCTAATTGTGTCGTGGAGTGACTAAGGAGATTATTTAATGCTTGCTGAGAAAGGTGCGAGGTACCACAAGATTGGCAAGACTCCTGTCTTGTGCCAATTTATAAGGGTAAGGGACAAAAAGTGTTCTAATTAGGGAGGAATAAGTTTAATGAATGTTTCATAAGTTTACAAAGTTAAAAGCATTACAGATAAACAGATTGGAGAGGAACAATGGGGTTTTAGGAATGGTCGAGGATGTGTAAATCAGGTGTTTACTTTGAAAATGCTGGCAGAGAGATTCTCAGAAATGAAGAAGGACGATTTTGCATGCTTTCTTGATTTAATAAAGGCATATGATAGAGTGCAAAGAGGGAAGATGTGGAGAACATTAGAAAGTTATGTAATAAATTTTACAGGAACAGTAGAACATGTGCTAAGATTAACAGGAGGGAAGAGGAGTGGTTTAAAGTAGGGGTGATTCTGGGACAAGGTTGGGTTATGTCTCCATTGCTGTTTAATATCTTTATAGATAGTGTAGTTTGGGATATGGATAGAATTTGGAAAGGAGCTAATATGAATCTACATGAGGGTAATTGGGAGATAAGCGTTTTACTTTTTGCTGACGATACTGTATTGGCTGCTGATACAAATGAAAAAACTGATTGATTTGGTGTTTTGAGTTTGAACGAGTGTGACAAGGAAAAAGATTAAAAATTAATCCCGATAAAAGCAAAATGATGAAAATTAGTACAAAAACCAA
>JABUQX010082444.1:95000-112500 GCA_015478945.1 Trachelipus rathkii | reverse complement strand
CACGCAATTTAAATGGGATAGTTAATAGTTCTTTGCCAATTAGGCAATTAAGATAATTAATAAATTTAATATACCACAAATACTTATTTATAAGGGAATACGCAATTATTGAATTATTTTAAATGACACTCTGTAGTGCCTACCTCTCTTAGCCGAGGCTCTCAACAAAATCCCGACTCAATGCCAGTTCCCCAAGTTGAGGACCTCATATCTCGTCACATTCAAATTCACATGTTCTCATTGGTTAACTTAAAATGCTTTTTTAACAGTTTAAACAGCCTCGACAACAGGCATGCCATTATTTTACCGGATATTTATGAAAGTATACATGAGGGTATGGAAGTCAGCCCCCTTACAAAAGCGTACAGACGTGTATGGCACACACGTTATTGTATACTTTCAAATATTACACACTGAGATGATTACATATCAGTGCATATATATATATATATATATATATATATATATATATATATATATATATATATAAATATATATATATATATATATATATATATATATATATATATAACTATATAAATATATATATATATATATACATATATATACTATAGAGGTAACTATGCTGCTATATATATATATATATATATATATATATATATATATATATATATATATATATATATATATATATATATATATATATATATATATATATATATATATATATATATATATATATATATATATATATATATAAAAAACAGGGTGGAAAATCATATTTAAAAAAAAAACTACCATGTTTTTTTTTCAGTCAAAATCAATATTTTATTTTTGTAATTATTATTATATAGTATCAAATCTTTTATATTAATTACTTTAAAAGATTTTGAGGAAAATATTTATATTAAGAACACAAAAACAATTATTTTAGGTATTTTTAATTTTTCAAAAACATTTTAAAATTTTTTCAATCATATATATATATATATATATATATATATATATATATATATATAGATAGATAAATATAGATAAAAATATATATATATAGCATCATCATCATTTTTTATAACTCTATATATATATATATATATATACGTATATATATATATTTATATAAATATAAATATATATTTATTATATATATATATATATATATATATATATATATATATATATATATATATATATATATATATATATATATATATATATATATATATATATATATATATATATATATATATATATATATATAATAATGATAAAATATATAATATATATATATATATATATATATAAGAAGAAGAAGAAGAAGATTTCAGAAAAAATAGCAACCTCCTAAAAAAGAAAAAATACTCAGCACCAAATGCGTCATTAAGGACTCGCTCACAGTCAGTCAAAACTTACACCTAAAGAGGCCGTATATATTCGGCGAAAGCTAGTGTGTTTGTGTTTTATTCAATATTTTATTAAGTGATAAAATTGTTTGCTCAATGTATTAATTTATATATTAAAGTTAACATTCAAAGTGTGTTCATCCTAAGATTTTTAGGGCAATTTGATCAAATAAATATGAAAATATTAGAAGTTTAAAGCTAATCTAGTCAACTATATATATATATATATATATATATATAACTCTATATATATAATAATAATAACAATAACTATATATATATATAATATATATATATATCTTATATATATATATGATTACCACCACCGCTTTCATGGTCAGAGCTCAAATCTAGGGGGTGGGATGGGTGTGCAATTTTTACGCATGAGGAAGACGAAGACAAGAAGAGGACAGCTCACGCTCACGCTCACACAACCGATAGTTAGCCTTAAAGCCTCTCTTGAGAAAACTGTATGTGACCTGAAATATCCGAACAATCATCGTAATTTCTTGGAGATTATGAGAAGGAAAAGCAAGTGATTAGTTACTTGAAGCAAACTTTGAAAACCGAATTTAACAGAAAAGTTAACGAACTTGAAAATGAGGATATGCATAAAGTAGCTACATATCTTCATCCAAAGTGTAAGGGTAAAATTTCTCGTTTGCAGAAATAAATGATCAAACAAAATATTCTCTAGCTAAGCTTTGTGCCGACATGAAATTTGAAAATAAACATTTAGAGAATCTGAACCAGAAAGAAAGCGAATGTGTGGTTCATGACCAATACCTTGTTCCAGTACAAGTACTTCACAAACTGAGACTCTGAGTATTATTCTTGCTTCCAGTAGTAACGATGAAGAGGAGAATATCGCGAGCAGCACATCAATGGGCTTCATAGAAAGTATCGCAAATAAAAGAGACTGGGTATCCGGGTATATGCTTTAAAATGGTGGTAGTATGAAACCAAAGAGTATCCAGATTTGGCAAAAGTTTCATATACAATCCTAAGCTGCCCTCCGAGCAGTGTTGCCATTTAACAACTTTTCAGTTACGTTGGGCATATCTGTGAAGACAGACGTGCCCGACGTCATGGAGATAAAGCTGGAAAACTTTAATTTTTAAAACGAAATTTACCCTTATAAAAATTGGGTATTAACAAGGAATAAATAAAGTTAATAACATTAATATTAAATTAACCTCTTTTCAAAGAGGGGGAGGTTGAGGAAAGTGGTTGGTGGAATGCAAGAAGAGTTGGGTCTCCGTCCCGTATCCTGAGAAAAACCCAGTATATTAAACCTCTGCGACGCCCCTGGGCCCCAGGAAGTCTTACGCGCCCCTCTTATTGCGATATATATATATATATATATATATATATATATATATATTATATATATTATTATTATATATATATATATATATATTATTATATATACACATTATATAAAGTAAGATATATATATATATATATATATATATTATTATTATTATTATGTTATATTATATATATAGCATATATATTATATATATATATGTTATATTATGTTGTTATATATATATATATATTGTTATATATAATATATGTTAGTTATATATATAAATATATATATATATTATATAAGATATTTATATATATATATATATATATATAATAGTAATGAGAGTATAGTATAGTATATATATATATATATATATATATTGGGTGTTGTTGGTTAGAAGGCTGGAATCTATATATATATATATATATATATATATATATATATATATTCACATATCCCCAAACAAAAGTTCCACCATGGTTTCCAACAAACCCACTCAACCTCAACAGTTCTCACAAACATTATACAACCAATAATAGACGACGTAAACCTCAGGACCCACACATAAGCCTCTACTCATATCAATCGACATAAACAAGGCTTTCGATCCCCAATCCCCAGACACAATCTAATAATAAAATAATAAAATTAAGAATCCCCACTAATTGAAAGAAATGGTCATCAAACTTTTTTATCAGAAAGAACAGCTCAAATATAGATCAATAACAAGAAATCACCCACAGTAAACATTAAAAACGGTGTACTCCAAGGAGCAATACTATCATCTACACTTTTCAACTTATTCACAGAAGATCTTCCACAACGACAAACAGACCACACAAACATAGCAACTTACGCCGATGACATCACCATGGCTACCATACACCAGAAGCTAAACACAACAACCCTCCTATCCAAACAATGCATCAACCAAATACAAACTTGGTTGACAGACAATAGATTGCCTGCTTCACCAAACATGTCCTCTATCACACTAATCACAACAGATCGCCAACTCGGAACTACCAATCCCAAAATCTTCATAAATAGCATTGCTATCCCACTAAACAAAACACCCAAAATATTAGAAGTAACACTGGACACACATTTAACTTTCACAAAACACATAGAAAATATGATAACCTCAGCAAACAGGAAATTAAACATTCCAAGAACCATAGCAGGCACTGACATCAGAAATAACAAACAGATATTCATCACCATATATAAACAATTTATCCACCCATCACTGAACTACATACACTTCCCCAGTATGGCATCCACTATTAACTAAGGGAAACATGAGAAAACTCCAAACAACATAAAACAAGGCACTCAGAATTATAACAGGATGTACACTTACAACACCTCAACAACACTTACACAACGAAACAAAAATACTACCTATAGACAAACACCTATAAATGATGGGCACCCAATTTTAAGCTAAAATACAGACACCACAACACCCATGTCACACTGCACCCTCAACCCCACTCACCACAGACTAAAACAACCTCCACCTTCCCCAGCCTTATTATACAAACATATCCTAAGTAACATCCAACCACCAAAAAACAACACCTCATACACCAAACAAATACACACTTACCTAACAGAACAATATTTAAGAAATCGACAACCAAACAATATATACTTAACGATCACCCACAAGAAATAGCACCCGAATTTGACTCACTTCCAATAAACACCCAGTCATCTTTAGCAAAATTAAGATGCGGTCACCACCTAAACTTACAATACTACAAAAATAGCTTCAACATTAACCAAACTACCTCAAATAGCTGCACAAAGTGCAACCAGACCCCGCAAGCTGTGCACCACTTATTCCTACTGTCCCTCTAACCATCATCTCAGAACAACCTGGGAAATCACAGCCTTAAGCGAATCTGTGGAGGAGGCCTGGAGGCAAGATGAGGACACTTAGTAATGGTGATGGGCCACTTGACATTTATGGTCAGGGACGAGAAGGTAAAGGGGTATATATATATATATATATATATATATATATATATATATATATATATATATATATATATATATATATATATATATATATATATATATATATATATATATATATATATATATATATATATATATATATATATATATATATGTAGCACTCCATTATAACTTTGTAAACATTTTAATTTATGTTCGTACTTATGCTAAGATTTGCGCGAGCAAAATATTAGCATAAGTCGAAATGAAACAATATATAAACTCTTCCGTTTGAGATACTCTTCAGTCAGTCAGATACAGAGTCAGAATAAATTTACAAGAAGAATCAAGATACTCTCTCCCAGAAATCCTCCAAACTTAAAACGCTCTCGGCAAGAGCGGGAAATTTCACGGAAGGGCTACGGCTCGCCTGCGAAGAGTATCTCACAGAAGGAACTTTTATTACTTTTATACTTATTTCATATTTTACTTATGTTGAATAAAAACATCATTTCAAATATGAATTTCTAAATTACCATCCTCTTATATAGGGTGCTTGCTCATAAAAGAAACCACCAACTTAGCAAGTCGTACCCTATATAATTGGTGAACCCGGAGAAGAACACCCAGAACTTCAATCAACGCCTTCTGAAAAACAAAATGAAGAAAAAGAAAAACTGCAATAATACAAAATCCCAATCAGAACACTCGGAGAAAATGACTCAAGAAAACGATATCGATAAGAACTTCAATTTTCATTTTTAATTAATTTTGGATTATGGTCTTCATCTTTTCACAAATATCACAGTTCGAGGATTCATCGTTAGACATAGCAAATCCTTTCGGTATGGATTTCTTTCATCATTCAAGTTTGATTATGGGCAGAAACTCATTTTTGAATTCAACTACGAACTTTGATTCCTTAATTCTAAATGGTTCTGTGACTGCTCCCTTTTATGTATGCAGAAATTTTTTCTAAATAAAGGACCTAAATTTCAAGCAATTTCGCCTCTACATATGTAACTTCCTTTATGGTATGGATTTCTTTCATCATTTTAAGTTTGGATTATGGGCAGAAATTCATTTTTGAATTCCACTACGAACTTTGATTCCTTTTCGAATTCTAAATGGTTCTGTGACCGCTCCCTTTTATGTATGAAGAAATTTTTCAAATAAAGAACCTAAACTTCAAGCAACTTCGTCTCTACTTATGTCAAGCAATGTTTCTCTCGTAACTTTGAAAACTACGTGCGCATTGGTCAAATCATGGATACGTTAGAAACGTCTTATACTGGACCTTTCCTTGATTTAATGGTTCGATCAATGTGGCCTAGTTAACTTGTAATAAATCAATTGTTTCATATCAATAATGATTATGTATTAACATTTTTGTACTTTTATGCATTTAAATGTTTTGTAAGCTTGAAGCTATTTAAGTTATATAACCAACTATGCATGTTTTTGAATGTACTTTTATTTTCTGTATATATAACATTATTAGAGTTTATATGTATTCTAAAATACTTGTATATGTTTAGATTTTCTTGATGTAACTAGTTATGTTTCTTGCATTGAATATTCTTTCACTCTCATGTATACTATTTTTGCCTTCATATGTATTTTTGTATGTCTACTTATGTCTTCGGACATAATTAAATATGCTTGCATTTGAAAGTACTTTAATTTTATGTATTTTAGTTATTATTTATTGTATAATTATTATAACATACTTTCTCACTCCGTGTTTAGCGCAGGAAGTAATGTAGTACCCATTATAACTTTGTAAACATTTTATTTATATTTGTACTTATGCTAAGATTTGCGCGAGCAAAATTTAGCATAAGTCAAAGTGAAATACTATATAAACCCGTCATTTTGAGATACTCTTTCAGTCAGATACAGAGTCAGATCAAATTAACAAGAATCAAAAGAAATAAATCTCACCTTCAAGATACTTTCTCAGAAATCCTCCGAGCAAGAGCGATAAACTTCAAGGAAAAGGCTGCGACTGGAATTTCTATCACAAATTTTCGCCGCTAAACGAAGAGTCTGAGGCAAGTTCGAAAACGCACTGGAAAAGGCTGCGACTTGCAATTCACCTACAAAGAGTATCTCAACAGAAGGGACTTTTGTTACTTTTATATTTTCATTACGTATTTTACTTATGTTAAATAAACACCTCATTTCAAATATGGTTTTCTAAATTACCATCCTCTTATATAGGGGGCTTGCTCTTAAAATAAGCCACCAACTTAGCAAGTCGTAGCCCTATATATATATAGTTATATATATATTATATATATATATATATATATATATATATATATATATATATATATATATATATATATATATATATATATATATATATATATAACAGAAGTGGCTGGAAAGAAGAGGGTTCCCCGCAACGAACGAGTCTGGGATTTTCAATACTCACGCAAATTTCATGCGTGTGTAAGGCACCCCTTGTGCTACGTGGGTGACGTAACGCGGTGGAATGCGAGAGGCCAACTCTCCCGAGCATCTGCCGTTGTAGTACCTATAGAAAATAGATGGTTCACCAATGTCATGTCGCAGAGATAGAGGGTCAAGAGAGTTTTAAAGTAGGTGACAGTTTATTAGTCTCTTAGCTTTAGACTCGCCCCCATGCAATAGAAGGGTGGAGCGGGAGCCGGAGCCCCCTCCCCAGATGTTTAAACAGTAATCCATACAAGGGCGAATAAGGCTCTTATATAACTGGAGTTGTGCAGAGGAAAAAAATCTCGCAACCTGAACAGAACTCCCAGCTTCTTTGAGGCCACCTTAGCAACCGTTGTGATATGAGGTTTCCAAGACAATTTTTTGTTTATTTTCAGAGCAAGAATGTTTATGTTGTTCACAGGTGAGGCGTTAGAGCCATCGAGGGAAATAGGAAAGTTGGGAGGTGTTTTTGAGAGTGAGATGTAAAGAAGTTGAGTTTTCAAAGAGCTAAATTTCACAAAGTTGTTGTGGCCCCACTGGAAAATCCCACACAGGTCGGCAAGAATAGAATCAGAAAGCTGAAGACAAGAGGAAATTCTAGAGTCAAAGGAGGTAGATGATTTAAAATGAGTGGAAGTATGGAGAGTTAAGTCATCGGCATAAGAGTGAACAAAGTTAGAAGAACAGCTGAGGAGATCGTTGATGAAAAGTAATAATATAGTTGGAGATAAAACAGAACCTTGCCGAACACCACAATTAACAGGAAAAGAGGAAGAAGTCGCACCATCAACGAGTGCTAATATGGAGCGATCAGAGAGAAAACTTGACAAGAGTAAGCAATGAGAAGGAGGAAATCCAAAGGACGGAAGCTTAGGGAGTAGTGATGCATGCCATGCCCGGTCAAAAGCTTTTGATATATCGAGCGCCACCACATAAGACTTCCCATAGTCCCTAAAGGCAGAGGCCATAAATCAGTTAGATAAGAATGTATGTCACCAGTTGACCTCGAGCGTCGAAAGCCATACTGATGATCTGAAAGAAGGGAATGAGACTCCAGATGATCCAGGAAATAAGAGTTAAGAGGAGTTTCAAAGATTTTAGATAGATTACAAGTGAGAACCATAGAGCGATAGTTAGAAGGATCATAGCGGCTATCCTTTTTCGTGATTGGCTGGACAAATGAGCGCTTCCAGCACTGATGAAATGTGCTAGTATTAAGGCATAAAGAGTAGAGTTGAACGAGGACAGGAGCTAGCTTAGAAGCACACTCCCTCAAAACACGGGGATGAATGCCACTCGAGTCACTCGCCTTACTAACTTTCATGAATCTCAGAATCTTATGGATCCGATCATGCGTAATCACAGGAAGAAACATATGAGACCTGAAAGGAGAAGTAATAGAAAGAGGGACGGTGAAATCGTTCAGGGTAAAATTAGATGAAAAAAGGAGACCGAAGAGATTTGCTTTATCAGTAGGAGAGGTAGCTACAGATTCGCCAGAGCAAATAAGAGGAGAAAAGGCAGATTTACAAAAATTATTTCAGATGTTTTTGACAAGAGGACATAAATTTTTATCAGCTGGAGAGCAAGTAGTTGGCTCACTTTGTTTTAGTGAAAGTGCGATTAGCCGGTCGAATAATATCCCTGCAACGATTCCGAGCAGAATGGAATTTAGCAAGAGTGATAGAAACGAGAATTTTTCAATGCTCGATATGCAATGTCTCTTTCTCGAATGGCGCGAGAACAGGCTCCATCGAACAATGGATTTTGGGGAGAAAAAGATTTAGTTGAAGATGGAATAAATCTGCCCATCCCCTCGTTGATTACGGATCCTATCTTTCAGCAGTGACCGAAGCGTCCTCAGAGTCAAAACAGAATTCATTTCAAGCATAGCTAGCAAAGAAACGACGCAATACCCCCCAATTAGCCCGATTAAAGTGGCAGAAAATACGTTTGGGGCATGGTGGAGCTGCTGGAGAAAAATTATTATAATTAAAAGCTACGAGATTGTGGTCAGAGTTACCAATAGGATGGAAAATGGTGCATTTGTATCGAGATGGAGTAGTGGTGAAACATAAATCAAGCGTGTTCTAGAATTAGTTTTGTCGATCTGGGATATGTGCAGGTTTCTTTATTAACTGTTCCAGATCGTTGAGAATACTGAATGTTAATGTTTTGGCCTCCTCCCCTCTTGTATCAGTATGAGAGAAGCCCAACCTCTCAGTGTGGTGTACGTTGAAATTCCGTATATAGAGGACCTCAGCATTTGGATGGGAAGAAGTAACCGACTCATGAGAAGTAGTAAGATATTCAAAAGGACGTGAAGATCTGGTCCATTAGGGAAGCAGTAGCAGAAACTCAAGATAATGGTAGTAGTAGTAGTAGTAGTAGTAGTAGTAGTAGTAGTAGTAGTAGTAGTAGTAGTAGTAGTAGGGAGAAAGATTTTAGACCATATAATATTAAAGTTAAGAGATTCAAGATTCATGAGACGTGTTACAGGAGTGTTAATGTTTATATAGGCACAGACACCCACCATTCAGTCGGAAATTATATGGTGCGGCAGATAGGTGAAATATTTTGAAGAATTGTGGGTTTTGTGATACAAGCATGAAATTTAGCAGACAGTTAGAAAGGGTGTTTGTAAAGATATTTGCATATAGGGCCATTCCAGATTACATCCATGAGCGGTGTGGCCGCCATTTTAAAACATGGCTGCCAAAATATCATGTCAAATACATATCTAATGTTTTTTGAGCCAGAAGGTTCACATAATGGCCTGTGCAATATAGGTTTCGAAGTATATATATATATATATATATATATATATATATATATATATATATATATATATATATATATATATATATATATATATATATATATATATATATATATATATATATATATATATATATATATACTATATTATTAATTTAATGTAGACTACAGATAATCCACCACCTTTCATATAGCATAACCATATTTTTCTACTTTCAGGTGTAGCAATGGCCAAAGTTTACAAGTTGGTGGTCCCCTACAGGCCGAGCCATCAACATATGTTCAGGAAACTGATTGGAGGAAGTGCGTTTTTTGACAGGAAGACACATCAGAGGTGCGTCACTGTCCAGCTGAGTCAACACGTGCCATGCCGGGAGCAGGGTACAGAAAAATTGCTGAGCTTCTTATTGTTTTTGACAGTATCGGCTGTTTGGTCGCATCAATCATCGTTTCAAGGCTTAATGATAGGAATGGCATTGAAAGCACACTGATACGAAACAAGGGCAAGTGCACGACACATGTAGATTCCTCTACAACAGAACAAAACTACAGCGTGCACAGGAAGCTTAAGAAAGCACCAGAAGATGCTGCTGATAAATATGTTGTAGGGCCAAAGAAGTTCACCCGCAACGTTGCTGGTGAAAGAAGTTCATCCACAGAAATATTTTTTTTTCCTGTGAGAAATCTGCACCGGGTGGCGATTCTTTGACGCGAAGAGCATCAACATTTGGGCTTGATCTGAATGTCAGAAAGCATGCAATGAAATTGCTAGACAAATCCCTACTGTCGAAACTGAGTGCCGGAGATTTGATACACAAAATGCTCGGTACCATCTGCCATGCTTGATATCTTTGTACAGCATAGCCAGAGAAACAAGACCATCTCAAGAGCCTGGTGTCGACCAAATGAATAATGGGCTTGCACTTGCTGGGCTGGTATCTACTATCGAAGAAACTCGCATGGACAGTATAGTTGCTTCCATCTTCAAACTAAGTGACCTGGTCACTCTGTACACAAAAAGGGTACAACAACTTCGAACGAATGTTGCAGGACGCGTCCACTTCAGTGAAATCAAAAACAAGTTATTGGCCTACTTTCCAGACATGGAAGTGCACAAGCAAGGCAGAGATGTTGTCCTAATTTGCAACAAAGATGTTGGACCAGCACTCAAGAAAGCCTGTGATCATGACGCTGATGGTGATGCTATTCATCTTGCTAGGGCTGTGAACGTAGTGAGGAGAGACATGTTCAAGATGACCAACCAGTTCAGTGGTTCCTTTAACACCGACAGCCAGGAAGCTCTGCAACGCTGGATGGTATCTGGTCGAGAGATGGCTCGCTTAATTCAGGAATTCGACGGGTTAACCGAGAAGAGGCATGACAAAGATGAACAGCACCATGAACAGAAGAGCCATGCACAGATGGCATACTTACAGAATGTGCGATCGTTGAGAACAGCGATAACAGAGATGGGGAACCCTTTCGCTGAATACAGCAGTGATCTTCTTGTCCTGAGCAGCAGAGACGTTGTGGATACAGCTGTGGCAGACGCAGTGCGGAAGATGGAAAAATTGGACTACAGAAGTATGAGACATATGTTGAAAAGAGGCTTGTAAACCAGACAGTGCCAATCACAGATCTAATCAAGCGGAACAACCTACATCTTTTCAGCAGCACACCGGTAAGAGAGAAGTCAAGGAAAGAGCTCCAGATGTATTTCCTGAAGTACGACTGTTCGCTCTTCTCCAGGCTATGCATTGCCTCCCAGATACGGCATGGTGATCTGGACGAGTTCTTTCAACACGAAAACCAGGTTTGTCCACCGTCTCTGTCTCAGATGGGTGGCCTAAAAACTGGAACTAAGTCAGACTTGATACCTTGCCTCGAAACTTTACTTCCAGTGAATGAGGATGTCTCCACCCTTACAATACAGGTCAACATCCTAGATGGTGCTGCCGTCATCAACATGCTGCGAACAGGGACAGCAAAGACATTCCAAAGTTATAGCACTGATGTCTTCGTGTCGTATATTACATCCCTCCTTTACCATGTAGACAGACTAGACATTGTACTGGATGTGTACCTGACAGACAGTTTGAAGACACACACTCGCAGCAAGAGAGGAAAGAGAATTAGGAGACGAGTAGAGCTATCAACTGCGGTTCCTGGAAACTGGCAGGAGTTTTTTCGCATCGATGACAACAAGACGAAGCTGTTCTCCTTCCTGGCTTCTAACGTGGCAGACATTCCCACCAACAACAGATCATCACCACAGAAGGCACTGGCATTCTTTGCTGCAATCGCGGGGACGTGTCAGCTCTTGTGCCATGCACACATGAAGAAGCTGACACTCGAATCATCTTACATCTACAGGATGCCGTTAAACAGGGTTACAGCATGGTGTCAATACGCACAGTTGAAACAGACGTGGTGATCCTTGCCATAGCAGCGGCCAACCGCCTCAACATTTCGGAACTCTGGATTGCCTTTGGAGTTGGGAAGAGCTTCAGGTTCATCGCTGCTCATGAGATCGCAAAAGTTTTTGGTTCTGACCGATGTGTAGTCTTGCCGATGTTCCACGCGTTCACGGGTTGTGACACGGTGTCCTGCTTTGCCGGCAGGGGCAAGAAGAATGCATGGGACACCTGGACCACGAATGGAGACGTCACACCAGTATTCTGCGCCTTTGGTGTCATGCCAGACCCAAATGCCATTGACGATTGGATGCAACTACTGGAGCGATTTCCGGTCTTGCTCTACGATCGCACAAGCACAGAGGTCGGTGTGAACCAGGCAAGAAACAGCTGTTAAGCAAAAAAGGCAGAGCTCTGGATGGTCAGCCTCCTACACAGGTTGCACTCATCCAACACACCAAAAGAGCTTGCTACCAGGCTGGTTACTGGTGGGCCCAAATGATGACCCTTGTTCCAGAGCTTTCGTTCCCAGGTGAATGGGGTTGGAACAAGCAGTCAGGTGGTGCATGGAGTATAACCTGGACGACCCTACCAGAGGCATCAGAAGCTTGCAGGGAACTCTTGCGATGTGGCTACAAGACCGGATGCAGGGGACGCAGCAAATGCATGAAGTCGGCTCATCAGTGCACAGCACTTTGTCAATGTGGTGGGAAGTGCTCTGAGTGACGGACCCGGACCACAAAGAACAAATAATTAATTATTTATTGTTTGGACAAATATATAGTCCTATTGACCTCCAGATAAAGTTTTGTAAGCTATTCTGTGTATATCTGCACCTGCGAAACCAGAATTAATATTTTTTGCATGTGGAGAATCTTTCCTTATGATTTAAAATACGTGTAATGACGAAAACATGGCCAAAATTATAGGTTTTTAGGTCAAACTATTGATTGTTTCCCATTTCAACTTTTATTTGTGCAGCACAATGACTCATCTATGTTTTTTAATAACAAGGAAATTCATTCCCGGACATAGGATTAATTTGAACGTACAATACCAACGATTTTGACATAAGGTATGGCGGCCATCCTGGAAATGACCACCATTTCTGTCACAGGTCGAATCGGAGATGGCCCTCTATCTAAATATCACAACTGAGATATAGTCTACCTGCGGACCAAATTGCATGATTGTTTCATCAAACCCACAATAGTTCACCTATCTGTCGTGCTAATAGAAAAAGTTATAGTCGGAGATATTAAGTTTATTTGTAAAGAATCCTTGGCCAGCTGAGTCTCAGACAATAATAAAATGTTAGGTTGAGAGTTAGAGAGGTGATATTCCACAGATTTATGGTTAGCACGTAGGCCACGCAAGTTGGCAAAGTCAGTAGAGAACCCCAGCCTGCTCAAATCATTACGTTTTTTCTGTCTAGTCATTCGAACAGCGACTCATACAGACAAACACCCACAAGCATTCACACAAACTGATATAAATGAGTAAATAAATAAATAGAGAACAATAAATAGCAGGATATAAATAGGCCCGCAAATCGTATCTAATCAGCTGTCAAATATACGCATACTAACTTGCGGGTGGATATTTTGTTAAAACCTAAAAAATATGCTATATATTAGACAATGCTAATTAAAAAGAACACAAAAACTAAAATCCTATAATATACCAAATATGCTAAAAAGAATGAATAAATCAAACTTAAACTTAGATTAAAATTTTTGGACGGTAAAAATTTCAAGTGAAATCCTCATCATTTGTAATTTGTAAAAAGTAAACACCAAAAAACCTTGGGAAAGATTTAAAAAATTAAAACAAAAATATCAAAATGGTAACAATGACATTTAAATAAATGCTTGAGAGAACATTTAAAAACTTAAGGATCATGTCGATTATCCGCCTCCACCTCCATATACATATCGATTGTATGAATTCGAACACATTTCATAAAATTGAAGTGAAAATGCCTAAATTCAAATTGAAACTTTAGTATTAAATCAGCTTCACACCTCTAAAAATATGAAAAAAAAGTTCAAATCTATGCAAACTAACTAAACTCTAACATAACCTTTACTTAACGTATATATAATGTAATTTATTTTTATTTTATTATTTATTTCATTCTGCATTGTTAAAAAAAAAACACTCATGTGGCACCAAGAGATCTTTCAACACTTTATTCGATTACGTAGATTTTAAAAAAATTTTTGGCTTAAGCTTAACTGGAGGCAGATAATCAACATGAGCCAAACTCAAATTGGATCATGTCGATTATCTGCCTCCATCTCCATATACATATCGATTGTATGAATTCGAACACATTTCATAAAATTGAAGTGAAAATGCCTAAAGTCAAATTGAAACTTTATTATTAAAGCAGCTTCACACTTCTAAAAATATTAAAAGAAAAAAAAAGTTCAAATCTATGTAGACTAACTATCTCATAACCTTTACTTAACTTATATAGAGTTTAAATCTATGCAAACTAACTAAACTCTAACATAACCTTTACTTAACGTATATATAATGTAATTTATTTTTTATTTCACTCTGCATTGTTAAAAAAAACACGTATTTGGCACCAAGAGAGCTTTCAACACTTTATTCGATTACGAAGATATTAAAAATCTAGATGAGCCCTTAAATTAACATATTTAAAAAAAAAACACTGGGAGAACATATATATATATATATATATATATATATATATAAATTATATATATATATATATAAAGAAATAAAGATATATATATATATATATATATATATATATATATATATATATATATATATATATATATATATAGCAGGGATGGGGAGTCGTATGACTATATAAATAGCAGGAGATGGAAAATATGTATGGAGTACTATATATATATATATATATATATATATATATATATATATATATATATATATATATATATATATATATATATATATATATATATATATATATATATATATATATATATATATATATATAAATTTTTATATCTGATCGCCACTAATGTGAGCTCGAAAAAGGGGGAGTGATGGGAGTGCTTACTAAAGAGAGTCACCAACCAATGCAGTGTATGATCAAGACTACACTAGAGTAGTACCCATTTTATCCTTCAATATTTTTCAAAATATTGAATTTTTTTTTTTTCTTAAACATTTTTTTGGGGGGATTATTTTAAAATTAAATTTAATTCGTAAATAAACAAAGATTTAATTTTAAAAATGTAAATAGCAAAAGTTGGGTCATATGTTTTATTTTGGAATTTAGCCTTGTTTATAGACATTCGATGTTAATTCAATGTTAATTAATCAAATGAAAATAAATTTTGTTGTTTGTTCGAAATTTAAAAGTGCGTGCAAATGTTAATTTTTTAAAATTATTTGTTTTCAATATTTTATCCAAATTTGTCCTTAAAAATGTCAAATATTTGTTATGTATTGTTGTGCAAATAAATATTGCAAATGTGAACAATTAAGTTTTTTTTAGTTTCCAAAAAAAAAGAAGTTTATTCATAAAGTGGGCCGAATTATGTAGTAGAACTAATATATATATATATATATATATATATATATATATATATATATATATATATATATATATATATATATATATATATTATATATATATATATATTATATATATAAACATATATATATATATATTGTTATATATATATATTACATATATATATATATATATATATATATATATATATATATATATATATATATATATATATATAGATGATGATGATTATATATATAGTTAATATATAAATATATATATATATATATATATATATATATATATATATATTATAAAGATATATATATATATATATATATATATATATATATTTATATATATATATTTATATATATATATATATATATATCATATATATATATATATATATATATATATATATATATATATATATATATATATATATATATATATATATATATAGAGAGAGAGAGAGAGAGAGAGAGAGAGAGAGAGAGAGAGAGAGAGAGAGAGAGACTACCGCGCGCTCACGGGCAGATCGCTAATCAAGGAGGGGGTGCACTCAATTAACGAAATACAAACGAAACCAAGGAGAGAATAGGTCACATTCTCATACCTGACCAGTTGCGACTTGCTAAGTGAACCTTGTGACCCTCGATTTGTTTGCCGATTATACTACCACTGAGCTACTGGAAGCTTTTATATAAATAAATAAAAAGAAAAAAAAAAAAATTATACATACATACATACATACATACATACATACATACATACATACATACATACATACATACATACATACATACATACATACATACATACACAAATCATATATATATATATATATATATATATATATAGTATTTAAGAATTGCAGCAGCACTTATATATATATATATATATATATATATATATATATATATATATATATATATATATATATATATATATATATATATATATATATATATATATATATATATATATATAAAACTATCATTATAAACATTATTGCTATTGCTAGCATCAACATTAACGTTGATATTATTAACAATATTACTAACACTAACACTATTATCAGTAACATTAAGATTAACTGTAATTACACTGATCAACAAAGAATTTTTCCCAAGACAAAGAATACCTTTTTCTTACATGTTTTTTTCCATGAAGAATTCAAAATCATATTGGTTTTTGTCTTTTCAAATACAGTTTTGACACCATTCACTTGTAAACATGGAAAAAATTGCAAAAATAAATAATATTTCCCGTGAACAAAGACAAAACAGTTGGATATAGGCGGCCGATATGCAAACAGATAATATATATAAAATATATGCGTCTTACCCTTTAAATATATATGCTGTGTAAATTTCAAATTGATAGGACAAACAATAAAAAAAGATATAGTGGTTTTTCATTTATGATATGTTAAAAATTTTGTTGAATATATTTTTTTGGTTTTCAAGTGAATGGCAGCATAACGAGACCTTATAGACAAATACCAATATAATTTTTGGATTCAGCGCATAAAACCCCATAAGAATCAAGTCTTAAATACAAGTCAACAAAAAATTTGTTTCCCAGTGTTATTATAATTTTTATTATTATTATTAATATTATTATTGTTATACTGGGGACAAAATTTTAATTGCCCTGTATATAAGACTTTTTT
>JABUQX010082444.1:87500-92500 GCA_015478945.1 Trachelipus rathkii | reverse complement strand
TATAATAATAATATTATAATATTATAATTAATAATAATAATATAATTAATAAAATATAATTTAATAAATAATAATAATAATAATAATAATAATAATATAATTAAATAATCTAATAATAGTAATAATAATAATAATATAATAATGTTAGGACAGTTACAAGATTTAAATAAATTAATTATGATTTGTGTGAAGCTTTTTTATGGCAAAAACAAGTTTCTTTTCACTTTTATTTCAAATAAAAATACTGTTGTTAGGCTATTAGATATCATTAGTAGCGGTTTAAGCATGGCTTTGTCATAGGCTTTGTTGTTTTAGTGCTGCCGAAAATTAAATTTGACAACGGTGTTTCATAGGGGTTTATTAACCTCAATACAAATATGTGCTCGATGATTTTTTAAATTAAATTCTTGATTTGTTTTAATAATTCTGTTTATATAGCGTCATATACTTTTGTATTATCTATTTTATTATATATATTTATATTATATTATTATATGTTTAGTATTTATATATATCTGTTCTTTTAGTGTATTATATAGGAGTATATGATAGTATTGTGTAATTATATTGATAATATAGTAGATATTGTGATTTATTATTATTGATTATTTATATATTTCATATATTGTATAGTATATATATGCAGTGGTAAGTGTGGAATTAGTTTGTAGAGTATATTTACTGTTCTTATATATATATTACATGACTAAACGTATTCTCTCTCTCTCTTATCTCTCTCTCTTCTCTCTCCCTCTCTCTCTTAATCTGCTCTCTTCTCTCTTCTCTTATTAATAATAATTAATATATAATTATGGGTGTTTTAGTTAATTATATATATATATATATATAAATATATATATATATATATATATATAATATAATTATTATATAATATTATATATATATAAAATATAAATATATATATATATATATATAATATATAGATATTAATATATATATAATTAATATAATTATATAATATTATATATATATTATATATAATTATATATATATATATAAGAGATAGATAAAAGACATATAATTATTGCTTTCCAATTTCCTTTAGTATTTTAGAAATTAATTAATGTCGAAATACATATTTACCTACATCAATGTTTGCTAGAAATAAAAAAGCAGTTCAGATAGATTAGTGCCAACTAATGTTTGTTCTTATTGGTGAAAAATTATATACACACACGGCACTATATATATATATATATATATATAATAATATATATTAATATTATATATATACTGATATATATATACTAGTATAATATATATATATATATATATATATATACATATATATATATATTATATATTGTTTTATATATATTATATTCAATAAATAATTATAATTATATTATTATATATATATAATAATATATAATAGTATTATATATATATAATAATATATATATATATATATATATAATAGTATTATATATAAATAATATATATAATATATAAATATATATATATATATAATATATATATATATAATTATAATTATATATATATATTATATATCGCTTGAATTAACCCTCCTACTGGGGGCACAACAAGAAAGTTGAACATGGGGGAATAAAGCAGCACTATTTTTAAAGTAATTTCCTTAAGTATTTTTTTTTAGAAAAATTTTCCTAAACTCCAAATACACATTTTAGGATACTCATTGTTCACCAGAAATAAAATGAACTTAACAGATTAGTAGACCCAACTGATATTTGTTCTTATGATGAACCAATTAACATATGCCACACCAAACTTTATATATATATATATATGTATATTATATATATATATATTATTATATATATATATATATATATATATATATATAATATATATATATATTATATATATATATATATATAAATATATAATATAATATATATTATATATATATTATATATATAATATTATATATATTTATATTTATATATATTATATATTTATATATATTATATATATATATTATATATTATATATAATATAAGTATATATATATATATAATGTAATATAAGTATATATATATATATATATATATATATATATATATATATTATATATATATATATATATATATATTATATTTATATATATATATATATATATATATATATAAGTTTATTAGATTTGAATGTGGTTGGAAGGAGAAAAGGTTCAATTTTCAATTAAAGGCAGTCACAATTTGTCAGACGGCGTTTGAAGTGTCCAATTCCAAAAGAGTAACATCACTACAACATACTGCAGGGAAGGCAAAGAGTTGTTTGCCGGTGAACTTTGCCGGTGAACTTTTCCGGTGAACTTTGCCGGTGAACTTTGTCGGTTCAGTACATATTGGAATGGGCATAGCTTTTAGCGGTAACAGTTGAGATTAGCGTAGTTAAAAAAAATTGATATTTGTTTTTTAAAAGCGATCGATGATCTGATATGGATATGAAAGCAACTCTGTAATATGTTGTTAATTAGAAGATTGCTACAAATTACGATATTTATAACGCAGCGTTATTTGTGTTTTCATATATTATTTCTTTATACGTTCGAAATCTCAGTAAGGATGATAAGATTTGCTAAGCACATACAGATTTACTGTGTATACTTAACAAAGCTTATTATAAATTAATAGGTCATAAACTGAATTTAAACAAAAATTAATTTGGTAGAGTGAATATATATATATATATATATACTATATATATATATATAATATATATATTATATATATATATATATATATATATATATATATATATATATTATATTATATATATAGATATATATATACTTATATTTATATATATATAGTATATATATATATGCAGAGATTTGGCCACGCTTTTTCAGTCCTCTTACATAGGGACGAATGATTTTATAAAAAACGATTATCGGGGAAAAATTATCGATATTTCGTCAAACAACCTATTACTCTTTTAAGTGTAGGGTCAAAGAGTTTGACATGATGAAATGATGAAATTGAGTTGAGAAAACGATTCAGCCCAAAACTTTCCTCAAAATTGGTTTGATTATCACTACTCAACGAAGATTTTGCCATATAAATGAAAACGATTATTTCTAGTCAATTTCGATAAGATGAAAACGAATTTGATCTTACAAATGAGCTATCACGTACCAGTTTTGAGAAAATTGAAAACTAAATTTAAAAAAATTGAAAATATACGTATTAGCACACGTTGATATATAGATATATATATATATATATATATATATTTAATATATATATATATATATAACTATATATATATAATATATATTAATATATATATATATATATATATATATATATATATATATATATATATATATATATATATATATTAATATATGTATATAATATTTTATTTTTTTTATATATATAAATTATAAATATTATATAATATATATCTGATATATACTATATATATAAAACGATGTAGGGAATGAGATTATTATTTCATGTTCAATCTTCTCTTGTTGAAAGAGAAGCGTTTGATGCTCTTGAGTCATTTCGTATTGGATCATGCTTAGTTGAAGACAGATGATTGTATGTGGTTGCTTTATTAAAAATCATAAATCTGAATTGTGATATTCTGAAATGAATAGAGACCGTCGTAAATGTCTAAATCAAGCAGACTGTCTTTGTTATATATGTGGTGAGTTCACTGTAAAAAATGGTCGGCAGTCTTTAACAACCACAGTTAAGAAAGCATATCGCTATTATTTTGGATGTTACATTGGAGACCAGGACAAAGATTGGGCTCCCCATATATCTTGTACAACTTGCTACACCAATTTGATTAAGTGGTTGAATTGAGAAAAACCACGAATTATGTCATTTGCTATACAGACGGTCGGAGTCGGAGTCGGACTCGGAGTCGGAGTCGGTAAATTTCAAGATAGTAGAGTTGGAGTCGGAAAATTTTGAGCTGACATAGTTATGAACTGTGACTGTGAA
Organism: Trachelipus rathkii; assembly: GCA_015478945.1. Classification (NCBI taxonomy): domain Eukaryota; kingdom Metazoa; phylum Arthropoda; class Malacostraca; order Isopoda; family Trachelipodidae; genus Trachelipus; species Trachelipus rathkii. The sequence continues at coordinate 88,538 of JABUQX010082444.1, read as the reverse complement.
TGACTTCAGTCACTTCACACACGTTCACTGACTTGCAACTTCCCCATCACAAAATGCAATTGCAAACTCCAAAGTTTTTTAACCTGTACCTTATGTTTCAATTTGGATTATATTCTAACAAGTTCAACCTTCAACCTTATATCATCTATATTTAAGATGCTGAAGAAATAAAAGACTCCATGGCTCGAAGAGAAATTTCTCTCATTGACAATGATATTCTACTAGCTGTTGTTTATATTGATCCTATCTACAGGGTAAGCTTAACTGAAGATAAGCAACAAAAAGCTAAATCTGTACTTTGCAAAGTGGCCATTTGTATTAAAGGGTTGCAGGAAGTTCAAGAAGAGAAGGATACATCTGAACATATTGTAAGTGATGAAACTACAATTATTCCCATTACTACATTCTCAAGTCATTTTTCAGGAAAGCTCAGAGATGAGAAGAAAAGGCTTCTAGATATGAAGAGCCTTAGTCGGAAAGCGGATCGTACTGGTACAAGAAAAGGTCAGGCCTTCCTCATCCTTGTACAAATTGATTCCAGACTTTTAAAAAATATCTTTGCTGCACTGAAGAGTTGAAAAGAATTGATATATAACTTCCCAAGCGTAAATTAGAATGAGCCAGTCAAAAGTATTTTAGACATTTACAGCAGAAGCTGCAATTGCCGTACTGCGTTTACTTGCAAAGCAAGTTAGCCGGTGTGAACGGGCTTTTGCCTGCTTTCGCCTTAAGAATCCAGACCAAGAGGAATATTGAAAGGAGGACTTGGCAGAATGCATTTTATTTTTTTAAACAAAACGAATTCATTCAATGAGTAAGATTGCACTAAATGTAAGGTTCATGTAAATTCATTGGGTGGCAGTATATAGGTAGTAGTAGGTCTAGTGGTTTGTGTAGTAGTAGTTGTATTAAGTATGATAATCGCGGTTATATATATTATTATATATATATATTATAATATGAATATATATATACTATGTTATATATATATATATATATATATATATACTATATATATATATTTATATTACACTCCCG
>JABUQX010082444.1:82500-85000 GCA_015478945.1 Trachelipus rathkii | reverse complement strand
CCATCTATGCATATTTCAAGTTTGAAGTCATTTCGAAAAAAATTGTAAAAGTTGAAAAAAACAATGTCAAAAACATAGGTTTTGAAAAAATAAAAATCCTGACAGACACAGAAAAATACTTAAAACCGACGTTTTAGAGGTCAGAAAAAGCTTCAGTTTGCTTCTTTTCCCATCAAAATTGGCTGAAAATTAAGAATTTTATGTCCACCTTTAGGGGTGGTGAAAACTGGGTTCGGCCAGAAGCTAATATTGGACCCTGCCCTTTATTGAAGTAATATATATATATATATATATATATATATATATATATCTCCGTATGATATTATAATTTATATAGTATATATTTATATATATATTATATATTATATATATATAATATATATATATATATTGTATTTTAGTGTTTTACCTTTTTAGCTTTTTGAATTTTACGTATTTAATTTATACATTAACATATTTAATGTCGCATACGGCTTTTAGCATTTACGTTCGTAAATTTGTAAGCTGTGCGAGTGTGTGTGTGTGTGTGTGTGTGTGTGTGTGTGTGTGTGTGTGTGTGTGTGTGTGTGGATCTTTTAACTTTTAAGATTTTATATACTTTACATATTTATCGCCGTGCTTATTAATTTAGTTAGTTTCTGTTTTCATTTTTATAAACATAATTTAAAATAATTTTCATTTTTAAGGTTTTAATAGAATTTATTTGCTTATTTTTTTTACTATATCATTTTTTTTCTGTTCGAGATCTGTGTATTTGTGTGTGTGTGTTTGTTGTGTGGGTACAGGTTTTTCAGTAAAAACCCAATCCAGTGGGCTTTTGGGTGGGCTGTGTGTATTGTCGATTGTGTGTGTTTATTTGTGTGGGTGTCCGTTTGAATGACTGGACAGAGAAGATGTAGTGGTGGGCGCAGGTGGGGTTCTTCTTATTTGACTTTGCTTAACGTCCGTGGCCTGAAAGTCTAATCCATGAATTTGTGGGATATATCACCTCGGCTAACTCTTTATCCTAACATTTTATTACTGTCTGAGACCCAGCTAGCCAGGGATTCTTTTCAAATATTAAACTTAATATCTCCAACTTAACTTTTCTATATCAGACTTAAACCGGTGGAATTCTAGCGCTAAGGTAAAGGAGGTTCTTTAATCTCAGTTGTAATAAAAGAATCTTAAACTTCCTGAAAGGACAGAAATAACATGGCTTAAAATTTTCTCCTACTACTACCATTATCTTGTGTTACTTTTGCTACTGCTCCCCTAACGGAACAGATTTTCACATCCTTTTGAATATCTTATCTTCTCATTGGAGCTTGTTACTTCTTCCCATGCCAATATGCTGAAGATCCTCTATTTAGGGATTCAACGTACATCACACTGAGTGTTTGGGCTCCTCTCATACTGATGCAGGAGGGAGGAGGCCAAAACATTACAATTCATTACACTGAAACATTAATAATGAACACTCTTCATTATACATATCATCCTAAACAAAACAATGAACACTCTTCATTTATGTTTCACAACTAATCCTTCTCGATATAAATACACCATTTTCCCTCCTATCGGTAACTTTGACCACAATCTTGTACGCTCTTAATTTTTCAAATTTTCTCCAGCAGCTCCACCATGGCCCAAAACGACTTTTGGCACTTTAATCGGGCTAATTTGGGGGCTTGCGTCTTTTCTTTGCCAAAACGTTATACTTGGGGTGATCTTGCTGACTCGGAGGATTGGCTTCGCTCACTGCTGAAAAGGTAGGGGCTGTAATCGTCGAGGGAAATGAGGGGTTCATTCCAATCTTCAACTAAATATTTTCTCACAAATCCATGGTTCGATGAGAGAAATTCTCGCTCCATCTTCAGGAGAGAGGACATTGACCTATCGGGCATGGAAAAACTCTCGTTCTCCTATCATTCTTACTATTTTCATCCTGCTCGGAATCGTTGCAGGGCTACATTATTCGACAGGCTAAGCGCGCTTTCACAAAAGAAAGTGCGACACCCTACTTGGCTCTCTATGATAAAAATTTCTGGCCTCTTGCCAAAATATCTCTTAATAACTTTGGTAAATCTTGCTGCTTTCTCCACTTATTCGCTCGGACGGTTCTGTTGCTAACTCTTCTAACTGAAAAGGCAATCTCTTCGGCCTCCTTTTCTCTTCTTAATTCTACCCTGGAGATCGGCATCCCTCTCCTGCTTCTCTCCTCTCTAGGTTTCCTATGGCCTCTTCCCGTAATTACGCGATGATCGGGTGCTGGATTTCTGAGATCTATGAACATCAGGAAGGCTAGTGGCCCGGATTGGCATTCCGTCCCCCGTGTTTGAGGGAGTGTGCTTCCGAGCTGGCGCCTGTCTCGTTCAACTCTACTCTCTATGCCTTAATACTAGTACATTTCTCAGTGCTGAAGCGCGCAAATGTCTCAGCCCCAATCCGAAAATAGGGTAGCGCTCTGATCTTACTAACTACCGTCCCTAATAAAGCTCTCACTTGTATTTCTATCTTA
>JABUQX010082444.1:70000-72500 GCA_015478945.1 Trachelipus rathkii | reverse complement strand
CTGGTATATTTGTCGACAAGCAGGCGTCGATGACTGAGGACTGATTTGGTGCAAGAACCAAGTGTGGCGTTTAGAGTGGTAGAGAGTGTGGATCAATCTTTACATTGAACAATGATTGAGAAAATGAGGAGAAGAAGATAAATTATATTTAGGTTTTATGGATTTACAACAGGCGATATGAATAGAGTTAATAGGGAGCCTTTGATGGCAGGTATTAGTGCACTATATGTGTTGGTGCGTAGGCTTCTGAATGGAATCAAAAGTATGTATGACGATAGTGAAGCGGTGTTTAGAATAAAGGTGTCAATTGGGATTGCGCTTTAGGATTAATAGTCGGGAGGTGAGACAGGGTTGTGTTATGTCTCCTTGGTTATTCAATGTGTATGATGGATGGGGTTATGAAAGAATTCAAGGTGGGTGAATGGCAGGACAAGTCCGCGTTTTAGAATGTTGGGAGAATGGAGAGGAGTGGCAGGGTGCCCTACCTACTTGTCATGCGGATGATTTAGCGTTCTGTGTTTGTGGCGAGTCTGAAGAGAGTTTGAGAGGATTGCCAGAGAGATTTGGCAGTGGGTATGGTAAAAGGCAGGGGTTTGCAAGTAAACGTAGATAAGAGTAGGTTTATGGTTGTGTGAGGACAGTACAGTCCTCAGTGTGAAGTTATTTAGATGATGATGAACAGCTGGAGCAAGTGTCTGAGTTTAAATATTTAGGGTTGTGTTGGATGGGAGGGAACGGATGATGCAGCATGTAGTATAGGAAAGTTGGTAATGGCAGGAAGGTGGCTGGCGGCGCAATTAAATCATTGGTGAATGTAAAGGGACTAAGTCTTGAGTGCGCTAGAGTCTTAATTGAGGGTATGTTGTTTACCTGTGTTATTGTATGTAGTGAGACTTGTCTGGAATAAGAAGTATAGATCTAAAGTATCAATGTGTTCAGATGGACAATCTGCTAGGATCCTAGGTGTGAAAAGAATTAATAAAGTGAGGAATGACGCTATTTAGAGAGTGTGTGTGTGAAAGAAAGGGCTAATGAGGAGAATAAATGAAAGTATTTGAGATGGTTTGGGCAATTGGGAAAGGATGAATGATAGTCGGATTGTTAAGCGGATGTATATGTTGGAGAGTGTGTTGGGAACGACCGGCTTGGGAGACCGAAGAGAAGTGGATCGAGAGTCGGTGAACGGATGTCTGAAGGAGAGAATGTGAGTTGGCAGAGGCGAGAATAAAGGTGCGATTGATAGGAGAGAATGGCGGGGTTTTGTATGGGGCATGGTTGACCCACCTGGGCCAGGGGATGAACCCTTACATTGACGATATGCCATAGTGAGGGTCCGTCGCGGTCCTATGATGCTCTAGGGTGGATTTTCTGTCTGTGACGAGCTCTCACAAAAATGGTACAGAGGGGGCGGTAAGGCTGGGCTTTCTTTTCGACGTTTGTCATGTTCTCCTTACTGCTTTTCTTTTCCGATGCTTGTACAGCACCTTACCCCCAATCTTGGGCAAAGAGAAGGTAGAAAGAAAGAAAGAAAGATATATATATATATATATTTATATATTATATATATATATATATATAGATATAATATATATATATTATATATAATATATAATATATATATATATATATATATAAACGGATTTTCTTAGCTTGACTGGGGTGGTCAATTTAAAGAAAGTCGGACAAAATTTAACAGACTAAAAAGTAACGTAGGAAAAAATAACGGAAGTTACTCGGTGCGCTACATGAAAGAAAAGTAACGAGTCCGTTACTCGTTACTTAAAAAACTAATTTCCTTTTAGTAACGGAAGGGTAGCGGAAAATAACGGATCGGTAACCTACCTACTGGTAATACAAACTACAACACTCCAGACCTACCCGCTCATACAAACTATTAATGGAGTCTCCCAAGGCGTCATTTCTATCACCAACAGTTTCCGAACTTTTATATGCATGACCCACCTCAACCCTCAACTCCACCTATAAAAATCAACAGCTATGCAGACGACCTAACAACCGCAGTTCAAAACTCCTCTATACATACAGCATGAGGAGAACTGCAGCAAAATATAAACCAACTTAAATAATGGCTATCAACAAACAGAATGATTGTCTCCCCTCATAAAAAATCCTCTATCACACTATCTACACCCGATTAGGACAGGGTCCAATATTTGGGTCGGGCTGAGAAAAATTTTCACCCCCAACCCATAAAAACGGACATAAAATTCGTATTTCTCAGCCAATTTTGATCATATAAACAACAAACTATATATTTTTTTTTTACCTCTGAAACGTCGTCTTCGAGTGTTTTTCTGTGTCTACAGTCATTCTTTCGGTATTTTCAATTTTTCAAAACTCATGTTTTTTGACATTTTTAGCTTGAACTCCCAAATATTTTTTTCGAAATGACTTCAAACTTGAAATATACACAGATGGGTTCATTACCTACAAAAGTTGCGAAGTACTTTTTTGATTTTCTGAGCTTTGTGCTCAGCAA
>JABUQX010082444.1:57500-65000 GCA_015478945.1 Trachelipus rathkii | reverse complement strand
AACTTACACTCTGCTGAAGAAAGCTGTCATTACAATCTAGGAAAATAGCAAGATGGAGTTATTCAACGAATTTATTTCTAAAAGTATACAGTGGCAAGCTTTCCCTTCATCTACGAGAAATGCTCTGTTATGGTGCGAAATTAAAGATTGGAGAAGACGTTATCCGAATGCAGTTCTTGAAGACTCCCAACCAATATTCGACCAACTATGGCTTCACATACAGCCCTTATCCTTGAACAACTTTGCGAACTAGCAAATGATCCAGTTGTTTCGGTATCGTCCGCTCCTGTCATGGCAATGTCAGCAGCTACGACTACACAAGCAACTACATCAGCAGCAGTAACAATAACAACAAAAACAACGGCAACAGGAATACCTGAAAGACTTCGTTCATATAGTCAAAACCAAAGACCCCACGTCTGCCGTGCACGCATTTACTTCGCTAAACAGGCAAAAACATACAGCCCTTGTCGCAAGTGGCCTGATAAAGCTAATGTGTAGATGCAACCCTCCTCTCGCCACTCTTCTAGACCATCTTCTCTCACACCAACGGAAAATTTTAAGAGCGAGCTGATTGCTGCGCTGTAATCAGTTCCTCCTAGACACCGGAGCTTCCATTTTAAATCTACCTTCTTCGATGGTAACAAATATGTCCCTATTTGCAACTAATGCTAATTGTTCAGCAGCCAATGGCTCATCTATTTTATGTCATGGTGAAATAGCGACATATATAACGATTAAGAAGCTTCGTCGAGAATTTAATTGGACTTTTATAGTAAGTGATATCTTGGGTATGGATTTTTTATACAATCTACACTTAATTAACGATTGTGGGAAGAAAACTCTGCAAGACATAAATACGTCTCTTCTGGCACCTCTTCAAATCTCTTCTGAGGAAATTCCTTCATTATAAATTGAAACTAATATATTGAGGTCTCCAGTATCTCATCTTTGCTTCAGGAGTTTCCGTTGTTAACATCACCGATTGACTTGGCGAACATCAAATTTAATCTTAAAGGATCTGTTCACTACATAGAAACTGGTGATTCTATACCAATATTTGCAAGACCTCGCCGTCTTCCTGAAGATAAACTAAAGGCAACAAAAGCAAAATTCGACACTTCCTTGAAGAATGGAATCATCCAACCTTTCAAGTTTTCTTGGACTTCCCCACTCCATCTGGTGAAAAAGAAAATCACAGTAACTTGGAAGCCTTGTGGTGATTACAGATCTTTGAATGCCATTACTAAAAGAGATGGATATCCACTTTTTCACAATCAAAGTCTCTCGCAACGCCTAAATGGATCAACAATTTTCAGCAAAATAGACCTTTATAGAGTATTTCACCAAATTCAAATACGACCGGAGGACATTGGAAAGACTGTCATAACAACTCCTTTCGTCCTTTTTGAATATGTCTCTATGCTATTTGGTTTGAAAATGATGGTCCTACCTTTCAACGCATAATTTTCCGACACCTTCAGTTTGTCTACATATTTCTAGATGACTTGGTAATTTTTTCATCAAAGCCAAAACAGCATGAAGAAATGTCAGGGTAGTTTTCAAGCTTCTTCAAGAAAGTTCTTTCAAAATATCCTTAGAAAAGTGCAAACTTTTAAATCATCTCTCAACTATTTGGGATACCATATTTCATCAGCTGGAATTTCTTCTCCTTCAGAAAAGACGTCCGAAATTTCCAAGTACTCTCATTCTCAAGATTCAGCAGCTCTTAGAAGATTCTTTGGAATGATTGTATACTACCGCCGTTTCATCCCTTGTTTTGCAAAATTCGTCTTTCCTTTATCTGAAAAAGCAAAACCCCATCCAAAAGATAAGTCTTTTACAAGGATCACAGAAGAAGAAGAAGAAGAAAAAGAGACCTTCATTAAAACCAAGAATCAACTCTTCCGTTTTCCCAGCCAGATGTTACTCATCTTCAACTTGTAACGGATATCAGCCAGACGGAGAAGCCCTTCATCAGATGGTTGATGGACACTCATTGGACAGCCAGTACCTATAGATTTCTACAGCAAATAGCTATAAGAACAGCAACGCAAATACTCAGGTTTCGACTCCGAACTTTTAGCAGCCTACTATTATGTTCTTCATTTCAAGCATATGTTGGAAAATAAAAATGTCATTTTGTGCACTGATCATAAACCTATCGTTTTAGCTTTCTGCAATAGAAATCAAGCAAAAAGTGATCGGCAGCAACGTCATCTTTCTGTCTTAGCAAAATATGTCTCTTCAATGACCTACTTTAAAGGTGCAGATAATATCGGGGCTGATGCTTTTTCCCGGATATTCTTGGTAACAGTAGATGCCTTCGATTTACCTGCTATCGCTCGTCCTCAATCAACGGATGAAGAAACTACTACTTTTCAGCAACGTCTTCATTCTTATTCTCTACAACAGGGGTTCCCAAACTGGGTGCCGCGGCACCCTGGGGTGCCGCCAGCGTATGCCAGGGGTACACGGAACATTTTTTTGGGAGTTAGAGTAGTCAATTCGTTTTGATAATTGGCAACAACCATTATTATGCATCGTCTACTACTCGCCGGCCATTTTGATTGTAGTCACGTAGTTCGCTTTATCTCTTCAGGCAGGTTCATCTATGATGGAGAGAATTTCTAAAAATAAAAATGAAAATGCAATTGAAGCTTCATTTCTTGTCAGTTTACATATTGCAAAAACTGGAAAACCGCATACTATTGCCGAGACATTAATTAAACCTTGCCTGGAGGATGTTGTTAGTTGCATTTTAGGTTCAGATATGGCCAAGAACATTGATACTGTGAAGCTATCAAATAACACTATAAGCATGCGAATTAACAAAATTTCAGAGACAGTCTTATAAGAAAATTGAAAACGTGATTTTTTTTTTAGTTTACAGCTGATGAAAGTACCGACGTAGCAGGACTTGCAGTTCTTCTTGTGTTTGTGAGAAACACATTCGCAATGCAAATAGAAGAGGAACTTTTGATGAGTGAAGTACTTAAAACTTACACCACTGGCGACGAAATTTTCAATGCTATCGACAAATTTGTACGGGAAAATGGTTTAGAATGGAGCAAGTGTGTGGATATTTGCAGTGACGGAGCGGCCGTAATGGTTAGAAAAACGAAGGGAGCGGTGTCTAGGATAAAGCAAGTGACAGAAAACGCCACCAGCAGCCACTGTGTCATACATCGGCATTTCCATGCAACAAGAAAGATGCCACAAGATTTTTAAAAGTCGTACTGTATGATGCTGTGAAGATAATTAATCATGTTAAGAGCCGCCCGCTTCAAGCACGCCTTTTAAAACTTACCTCCGAAGATATGGGGTATGGCTCACTTCATTCTTGCTGCACACGAGAAAGTGCGGTTGGCTTTCAAAGGGGAAAGATTTTAGCTAGACTGTTTGAACTAAACGATGCATTGGTGTTCTTTCAGAGCGTGTTTTTATTCATAAAATTAATTGATGTCGATTGCAGCTTCAATTTGGGAATAACCTTTCCGACATATTGAACAACTAAATGAACCCTACAATCTCTTCCAGGCAAGAAGAGGAGCACAACTTTAGACAAAATAAAATGCTTGTGCAGAATATTTTTTTCTCTTTTGAAGCGTGTGTTAAAAGCAGAGACATCTCCTTCTTTTCACCGTTCAAATAAATTTGTCAAAAAAATGAGAATGCCATCTTCAAATCCGACTTCCTCGAATCTATTATGCCACATTGGAAGGTGCAAAAAACATTGTTGAGTATTTTCACGATATTGATTTTGAGGATGTCTACAGCTGGATGACAAACATTTCGTGTGACCGAAACGTAAACCTACTGGGATGACAAATGAAGCTTTTTTAAAATCTGCTGGACATCAGTGAAGACCGCACTTTGAACACTTAAAACCATTATCCTGAATGCAGTAACTTCTGGATGCAAGTATATGCAGAAAGCAATGCTGTTGGCAAGATTGCTTAAAAGACTTGGTGCGATTTTATCCACTTATCTAATGCGAGTCTGCATTGCTCAACGTAGTGACTTACATAAAAACAGAATAGCAGGAGTAAACTTTAGCGTCAAGTAATTAAAGGGTAAAATTGACAAAACTTCTCATAAACTTAAAGAAAATAATGAAAAATTCATAAAAAACCGTTTCATTCTTCACATTAAAGGTAAATGAACATTAAATTTGCATTGTGTTTTCTTGTTTTCCTAAGACCTTAGACTAAATACTCAAACCAATTTAAGAGTAGGTGTGCCGCGATTTTTTTTTTAGCACAACAGGTGCCGCGGGAAAAAAGTTGGTGGAACCCTGCCGTTATACATATATTCAAGTTGATTATTTCATCAGATTTTCCACGATCATCTTTGCCAGAAACCTTGTCGTGAACAGATCTTCAACAATTTTCATCAGGTCTCTCATCCTGGAGATAAGGCTTCTCTGCGTCTTATAAAGACTAGGTATTTCTGGCCTAACATGGATCGTGACATCATAATTAATTTTGGTTCGCTCCTGTAAGCAGTGCCAACTATCAAAAATTCAACGGCACACTAAATCACCTATTGCTACCATGGAAATCCGTCGCAGCGTTTTGAAACAGTACATATCGATATCGTGGGACCATTACCCTTATCTTCTTTTACTGATACTTCAGTTCCAGTCTTCAGAAATCTTCTCACCTGAATTGACAAGAACTCTAATTGAACAGAAACAATTCCTCTAGTGAATACGACTTCAAAATCTGCCGCATTTACCTTCATGCAATGGGTATCAAGATTTGGCATTCCACTCTATGTGATCTCAGATTGAGGACCACAGTTTGAACTAGAATTTTTCACTGAACTATCAAATTTGATTGGATTTCACAGACTCCGGACAAAAGCATACCACCCTTCAGTAAATGGCTAAATTGAAATATTTCAATGATCGCAGAAGAGTGATATAATGGCACGGTAACAAAACTGGTTACTCTCTCTTCCAGTCCTCATGCTAAGACTTCGTTGCACTCCTGATGACTGTAGATTCTCTCCTTTTTAAATAGTAACCGGAAAAACACCTCGTTGTCCTTTAGAACTTCTTCAAGCACCAAAAAACAAAGGTTCTTATAACTATTTGATGAGAAAATTTATAGCTCACACGAAATAACTGGATTTTCAACAGCTACCACCTCTTCATCCTTTCAGTGCTTCATCATACATTTCAGCCAAACTTCAAATCTATTCCCTTGTCTTTTTTCGAGTCGATCGCATTCGGAAGAGTCTGGAAGCACCTTATTCTGGCACTTACGAGGTTCTTCAACGGGTGGATCGATGCTACAAGATACAACTTCCTGATGTACGGACTGATGTCATTTCGATTGGTCGTTTAAAGCCTACCTTGCTCCCTTCGACTCCACAGATGGTTCCTCAATCGAATGATGATTCGCTTTCGCAGATGATTCCTCAATCGGATGATGATTCGCCTTCCCAGATGGTTCCTCATTCGGATGAAGATTCGCTTTATCACACGGTCACTTCATCCACTGAACAGAAGGAACAAACTTTAGTGACTAGACGTAACAAAGCGCGTAGGGTACGTTTTCAGATTAATTAAGTATATTTAGTGTTTAAAAAGTTATTTAGCGATTAGTAGTGCTCCGCTTCTGGTGCGCGAAGTAATATACAGTAGTGCTAAGAAAATTAAATTTGCTGTTTAAATATTATATGTACTTTTGTTTTAAAAATTGCCCAAATAAGTAAGTTTGCCCCGAAATATAAATGTAAGAAATCATAGAAAGCAAAAAAAATCAAAGCAACTTTTATTTGGAGAATATTTTACAAGCTTTGATCATAAATCTGTTATACATGAATTTTACTTTTAATATATGTTAGCATAAAGTTATTTTATATTATACGATTTTTTCTTTACAAAATATTAGTATGTTGTACATAATTTTGTTTATTTTCTTTAATTATTATGTATCAAAGAAATGATCTCTGACTTTGACGCCAAAAGTTGATTGCATTGTCAGAAAACCCGTACTAGAGCCTAAAGCAACGAGATTTTTGTAATTAACATTTATATTATAAAACTTTTACTAAAAACGTAAGCATTGCAACAAAGATTTTGAATATAATCCAAATGTAAATCTTAATAAATAATCAAAAAACAAATGGGCGTTTTAACTTCTACTATATAGAAATAAGTTAAAAAGGGGTCATAGCGACTTATATTGCTGGTTCATTATCCTCGATGTACTAAAGCGTAATACATTAGCCTCCTGGTGGTGATGAAGGTGACTCCAAACAGGAAGACTACTAAGCAATCTGTTCTATTTAGGTTTCATAACATAAAAGGAGTCATTACAAGAAACTTCAAAAACTACAAGCATTATTGCCTGAGTAGTAGAAGAATAATAAAAGAGATAACTCCCAACCCTCCTGCCACTATATATATATATATATATATATATATATATATATATATATATCATATACTATATATATTATATATATTAGTATATATATTATATATATATAATTATATATTCTTATCTTTCTCCATATCTTATTTAGAAAGATAAAAAGAAAACATGTTTTTAATCCCTAAATTATTATTTTTTTAGAATTATTTATCTATTCGAAACAAACTTCTACTTAATAATAACATGTTTGAAAAAACACAAATGCAAACATTAATTTTCAATTAATATTTGCATTTGATCTCTCTCTCTCTCTCTCTCTCTCTCTCTCTCTCTCTCTCTCTTCCCCTTTCTTCTCTTTCACTCTTCTCTCTCTATTCTCTCTCTCTCCTCTCGTCGTCTCTCTCTCTCTCCTCTCTCTCTCATCTCTCTCTCTCTCTCTCTCTCTCTCGACTACCACATTATTTCATTCCCCATTTAAACTGTATGATGAAATTAATGGTTTTAACTAGGTCCGGCTTCAATCTCAGTGGTTCATCATTTGTATGGTGCTTGCATCTCATATGTGGTGCAGATCAAGGTTGGCATTAAAAAACCCACCAACAAAAAAACAAAAAAGCCCACCTAATAAAACCACAAAAAAGTCCAACTGTAAGTGTTTTTTTTTTTTTTTAATTTTTAGCTATTATTTTAAACAAATTGAGGATACCTGCTAAAACAATCATGCAATATAAATATATATATGTTTCCTTATTAGTGAGCCTAGTTGCATTTTATTCAAGATTTTCACTGAAATACCATTTAAATATTTGAAATAAATTTGAATGAAAAAAAATATATTTTAAAATTTAATACAAAAGTACATATAAAATGTATCTTTAAATTTTATTGAATAGAAGATAATAACTAGATCTCATTATTTAAATTGCCAAATAAACTTTTCAGTAAAATAAAAAAAGTAAAAATTCTTTCCTCTTTAGTTATAAATTTCTTAATACAAATTTTTTTGAAATTCCATTATTTTATAAATTTATGTAAGCATGCAATAGTGTATAAAACTAATTTGCAACATTGGATTGAATTAAGTTGGCGAATGAATCACATTTTACAATTT